>VYZT01010596.1:8324-20956 GCA_013400735.1 Pomatostomus ruficeps
AATGCTGTTCAGACACAGTGACCAAACATACCCCTTCCAGACATACTAGAAACCTTTGCAGAAGACAGTGAGTGCTTACTTATATCTGTACAGGGAGTTCTGGTTATTCAAGTATAAATCATAGTGCAATTAATTTGCCATATGTCTGTTAACTTCCCTTCCTATGATATCTCTAATAATGTCTTGATGAACTGCATTAAAGCTTCTGTTTTAGTCCCAATACATATGTTGACTGACTTAGCTTTAAATGATAAATTATATTTTTTTCCTTGAAAATAAATTACTAAAAATGACTTCCCCAATATTCTGGATAATACAGATATAATTTAAAAGCCTGAAAGATAAAAGACTTCAATAGGCTTTTATATCTAAAAATACAACCTAGAATATGTCTGCCTGAAATATAAACACTAAAAACAATATAAACAATGAAGTCTTTGACAGGCATCAAGAGATTTTTTTCATTAATTAGTCCAAACACCTACGAATAACAGACCTCTCATCAAGTAACTCTATAGTTATCGAGATGTATTTATACAGCTCTTTTTCCTAGAAAGGTTCAAATTTGTAAAAGAGGCACGTAGATTAAAGAAAAATAATAATTGTTGTTTGAAAATAACATTGAATTGTTAGCGTATTAGAAAATGAAAACAAAAATAGATCCCATTACATAAAATGAATACAAAAGGTCAGATTACGTTCTCATTTCACTACTGCACTGTGTAGCTTGTAGTAACCAAATATTGTAATTATAAGCACTTTAGGATTGCTTAATTTTAGTAATAAGATAAGTTGCAAACTAACTTTGTGGGAAAATAAATACTAGCTGCATCAGGCATGTGTGAGTGATGTACATGTAGTGTTTGTGTTATTGTTGATTGTGTCCAGTAATATTTTTTCCACCCTCATAATGGACAGTGTTTTAATATATTCTTTTCTATATTAACCTGAGCGGGGGTTTACTAGATAGTTATTGCTGTCATAAAGCCTGTAGAGACTATTTTCTACTATGCTAAGATTCAAATATATGACTTTTATGGAATTTTCTATATGACAGTCAGTAAAACTTCCTTTTTCTAGATTTTGGGAATATTCTTTATGTTTTCTCTTTGTTTAATTCTTATTGCATTGAGACATTGCCTTCTTCTTATTTTCACCTTATTTTATTATCCTAATAAACTTTCAAGACATTATTTTTATGCTATTTTAAAGCCCTGTCTCCAGGGAGTTTGAAGATATTTTTAAAGGCAGTGTGAATAGAAGATGTTTGAGTCATAACGTATTCAATTTTTTTTCTTTTAATGAAAGCAAGAATTCTACCTGGAGATAGGAAAAATTATTCTCATCATTGTACGTGGGATTTTTTTGCAGATCAGCTTAAGTTTACCTGTTATGCTGCTTATAGGATCCATAAGTTGATATTTTAATTTGTTTGAATTTAGCAGTGTCTGTAAGAATAAAATCTAATTAAACAACACATAGTCACGGGAAGTCATACTGAAGCTTCTCCGGCTGGTTCAAACTACAAATACATGGAAATTTCCATCGAGACTGAGTATCTCTTGATTAAAGTAAAGTTAATGTCAGAGAAATCAGATCTGTAGGTAGTGATTAGTTGAAAACGCAAGGAAGAAGAGATGCTCTGTAACGCTTCTTGGGGGTTCGGCAGGGCTGCTTGGGTACTGCAAAGCCTGCCGTTATCCAGCGCTTTGGTCAGATAAGCTTTTTGGCTGCTGCTATCAGCAGCCTTATCTTATCTCGCTTATCTCTGTACCTAGCTTGTGCCTTGCAGTGAGAGCAGAAAACCCCAACGGTAATTGAAGCAGGTAGAAGTAAAGAAGAGAGAATGGACCCTGGGTAGCTTACCCAGACCTTTAATGATGTTCTTTTCTTCAGGATATGTGCTACCAGAGAGACCCAGAGAGGGTCTTTACACAGACTTTTATAGGAAAAGGAGAAGGGAGTGGTGATAAGGTGGGTCCAAGGTTCTTAACAAATCACGAATTGACATGGGGTGACAGCTTTCCAATGAGTCATGTACAGGGGCGGAACATACTTGCATTAGCCTATGAACGTTACAGAACAGTAGAACTTTCTGGCAACTGTTGAATAGTAAAACCATACGATGAATATTAAAATAACAGATGTGGAACTGAGTCTATGATTGACAGGGTTAGAATATGGCAGCTAGGGGATTTCCCCCTAGCCCGCTGCCACAGATCTGGGAAGGTAATTACCATCTCAGGTTTAAAAACTTAGCAAACTGTCTCTGGCTGAAGTCATCCCATCTATTGAAAGTTTAACTGAGAGTGAAGACTGTGTATACAATGCCACAGCAGTGGGCAATAAGCTGAGGAAATATTTTATAGAAGCAGAATTATCACAGTGGAACAAAAACTGTGATCAAGGCTAAAAAGCCTTTTTTTAAAAAAAATCATAGTTCATGGCATTGGTGTAATTTATTAATATACGCATTGCATATTCAAGAAGTCTAAGAATATTAGCTATCATACTACTAAAGTGGTATCTCAGATTATGAGATAAACAAAAACTAGAAAATTAAACTAGAAGATCATAAAAGGGGTACTATAGCCAAGCATGAACTTTTGCTAAGGTTTGCAGCTAGAGAAAATAAATTCATTTTCCTAATGGAGTTCCTCTGAAGTTACTGTTGTTTTGATTATTTTCTCTTGAAATTGTACTACATATTCTTTGAAGAAAACCATCTGTCTACAGAATAATAATAATCCAGTCAAAGTGATGGGTGGTTGAACTAGCTGCAAACATAGAGTATTCTTCAAATCGACCCCCTCAACATTTATGCAAACAAAATATGTTGACAGTGCAGCTATTTATTAAGACTGATTTATCCAACTCACCACCCACCTAAATTCAAATTACAAAGTTTTTAATAACAGTACAAAAGCAAACTGAATATTCCCCAAAGAGATCTGGATATAACTAATCAAAACTTTTGAGACATTCTAGTCTTGTCTTTGGCAGTTGTAAGAGAATGCCATCCATTGTAGGAGATATTTCAAAGATCAAGATCACTGTGCCTGTTTTAGTGGCCATGGTGGGGTACCTCATCAGCACTCAGTTTATTTAATGAGTCAGAAAAAACTGAGTATTTTTAAACACGCTTATAAAAGGCAGGCAAGAATTATTAGGTGAAAGGGATACTACATTTTATTATTCTGCTGACCTAAACATAAGCTTTTTACTGCTGCTTAGGTTGTCTTTGCCATTAAAAAAAGAAGCAAGTCCTAGGTATCATGTAGGAATGGAGCAATAAAGGATCAAACCATTTGTTGAAGATAATTTTTGTGGTACCAATGTTATTGCTTTGCACATACACATTTTAATTAAAAAAGATAATTTAGGATTTGGTACAGTTAGGGAAAGATTCTTTCAAAGAGTTGAAACAAGGCTCTAGAAACAAATACGCAGACGAATAAGGAAGGTGAAACCTGTCATTAGTAACTCCATCTGCTGACTGTGACAAGGCCAATACTCACAGGATCTCATTAGGAAGTTGCAGTAGACCTTACCCACTCATTTAATTAATTCCATCCAGTTACAAGTGAGCAAAGTCATGCTGATATTCAGGAAGACGAGAAGTTCTGGCCAGGGCCCCATTTATGCTGCAGCAGGAAAAGCCTGGCCTGGCCAGGGCAGCGGGCAGCTGGAGCCAGCATCCAGCCTCCCCCAGCTGCTCAGGCTGTTGCAGCACACACAGACCCTGCTGCCTGGCTGCTGCTTCACAGCAAAAGCCATCTCAGGTATTCCCTTGGCGCTGTTATTGCTTTCAACCAGCCTAATGAAGGAGAGGGTTGGTCATGTAGACATGTATGGCTTAGCAGGTGCCACAGCTCAGGTATAGATGACTCACGGTGGATGTTCTAATTGCCTGGCTATTTTTAGTGGAGCAGACTACTGTCCTGGGCTGTGGACATGAAAATCTGCTGCAGAGGTGCTGCAGATGCCAGCTGGTATGTTCTGGACATTTGTATTTGTAGGATCAAGCAGCTTAAAATGACATGTTTACAAATCAATATAATTGACCTTACTTCCATGGAAAGTCACTCAAGAATAAGGGTTAAGGAAACTGCTTATTATACTTCACAGCATAAAACAGAATGTGTATTTCTACATTGATCTTTCTGACTGACTGCATGAAAACCAAATCGACCCCTCACAATAATGTAGAAGTTAGAGATTGCATCGGGTTCAGGTAGCCTTAAAGCAAATTATCTAAACTCCATGAAACTAGAGGAAGAAATTAAATTTTCAAAGAATTGCTTGAATGCTTTAAGAGTTTGCTGAACTTCAAATCATGTTCCAAAAATCTATAGATTTAATAAACGTAGACATAAGACTTTTTTGTAGACAGAATTAAATTATTAGCAAAAATTCTTTAAAACTAATAGCGAAGTGTAAATTTTCCTAGTATTTAGTTCCACATAGCAGCATAGCAGTAATGGCCGTTATTTAATGAGTATCTAGAGCTCTCAAAAGGACACAATCTTAAACAATTTACTCCCGTTACTGACCTGTGAACTGTTATTAAAACTTGTATTTGAGTCAATGAAATGTCTTGTCTGACTAATGAGTGAGAGTAAGAGAATATTAGTTCCAAGAGTTCTGAAGGACATCAGTGGAGATACTGTAAAATACAGTATTACTTGTCAAGAGTAATTTTAATGGCATCTTTCCTTCTCAGAGCAAGATCGTTTTTTATTTGTATTTCCTGAAGCTCAAACAGCACTTTTCATCTTTTTAGACATTGTTTCAAACAGGGTTGTTTTAGGCCTGATTTTGACACAATAGCATAAACATATTTCCAAGCAAATTGAGAATGAGAGAGTGATTAAATAGAAATGAGTCAGTTTTCAGTGAGAACATAATTTTTCAAAAAGAGATTAATAGAAGGTACAAGCAAATATTCACAACTGTAGGTAAGTGCAGACACCATTCAGTGTGTTTTGTGTTCTCAGATGAGTACATTAGGAAGTTATTGCAATCTTTTTATTGTCAGTTACTGGAAGAATATAATTCATTGTATTCCTATACTGCAACCAGATGTAAGCATGCATTCCAAAGAGCTAGTGAGAGAGAATAATATATTTGAACATTCTTTGAAGGAAAAAAGTATTTTGAAGAACTGTTGAAGACTCACCCTTGTATTTTGGCATCTTTCTTGTGAAGAGAAGATGTTCATCAGAGGATTTGTAACCTACAATCATTGTTTTTCTAGAAACACATATAAGTGAAATTGTGCATATGTGAATTATTAAGAATTTTTTTCCTTTAAATTCTTTGAGAACTTGACCTTTTCCTCCCTTAGGAGGTGAGGGCGATGAACAGTATAGGGTTAGTGTGACATGGGCATGTCTCTGCCATGCAGGCAGTGCCTGGTTACAAACCCGGGCAGTCTGACAGATTTAGACAGTGATGCACACCAAGCCATTGAAGCCACTCAGCAATATCCTGTAACACTCCACCTGGAGCCACAAGCTGTGTGTCTCAGAGCTAGCACCACTCTCCTGATTTCTACCCCAGCCTGGCACCAATAGCTTAATGGGACACAGATAACAAATGTACTTTCAGTCTCCCCCACGCTGCACAGCTCTCCAGTGTGGTTTCACTGAGCCCATTCCCCATGTCAGAGATCGCTGGGAGTGATTGACTTTATTGATTTGTCAGCTCATGATCTCATAGGGTGCCATCCCATTGCTGCTTTTTAGCACGTGAGACTTCGAAGTGACTCTAGGATCTTTGCAGGAAAGACATATTTCTAACACTTTTCAGGGCACACATTCAACAGTGAAAGTTGTGATTTAAATGGGTCTCAGGGAAGATTCTTTGAAGGAGCACAGAGCTGCTGTTTAATGATTTTTACTGAAGCAACAGACATCGAAATCAGATCTTTTTATAACAACTGTGAAACAGGCATAGGACTTTGAACGATAGCCTCTGAGGTTTAGCCTTGAGCTCTGAGCATTTTCCACCCCTCTTCTTCTAAAGGATTCAGAAATTAAATTAACCTTTTTTTTTTTTTGAGATAATAAATAATGCAGCAGGTAACCTTGTGCCTGCTGATACCTTTTGCAAAGCATAGAGCATTGATCAGATCTAAAATCCCAAGACAGTATCTAATTTTCCTGATCAACAACCCCACTTGCATAAAACTCCCCAAATTTCTAATAAGTGTTCTAAGAAAAAAATTGAACATTTCTAAGAGTTCCATTTGACCTCAGAAAAAGTGAAAAAATCTTCCTTTTTTCCTTTTTTCTTTCTCATCCCTTTTTACACCCCAAAGCCCCTTGGTCTTCCACTGAGAAATGTATCTTCCTTTTTTTCAAATAAATACTGAACTAGGCAGATGTTATACTGTGAAACTTCAGCAAGATCACATGTAGCACTAACACTTATGGCGCAGAACACTAATTTGTTACAGGTTTTGTATTCCCTTAATGCAACTTTTATTTTAAATTCACAGATCAGTCTTAGTGTCCTGGAGATGTTCTAGTTTCTGGTAGTACTTGATCTTTGGTAGGCTTGCAGTCTCAAGTGGTAGTGTGCTTAAAATTACTTTGATTAATCAATAAGGGTTCTTAACATAAGAGTCTAATTTTTATCCTTGTAGATTTTTTTTCAGTTTCTGACCTTCAGCTTTAAATCCTCATTAGCTTCAGGAAGAAAAAAGAAAAGAAAAGAAAACAAACAAGCAAAAAACCCTCAAAAGCAAAAAAGGCAAAAACCAAAACAAACAAAACAAAACCAACCAGCCAAAACAAACAAACAAACAAGAAACCCCACCAAATCCCAAAAACAAACAGAGAAAACCCTCAAAATCCCCCCAAATCATCTGTGTTTCTTTACTTGCCATAATTTATTTCACAAAGATGGAAAGATCTGATTTCAGTTAATTTCATGTGACAGTCAGACTACGAGTTTTTTATTACACATATTTTTGACTGTAATAATCTCTAAGTGTATTTGGTTGTAGGTTGACCCCATAGCATTAGATAGAATTGTCTTATCATTGCATGCACTGACATCCAAGAGGGTTTGTATGGAACAGGAATTATTTGCAGCAGGGAATGATAGAGTCAATGCGGTGGGAACTTTGAGAGGTGCCAGTTTCTTCCCTCCATCTGACCATGGGAACAAACCCTTCCATAACTCAGTAACTTCATGTTACTTGCTGCTGAGAGGGTCATTGCAGCTCAGAGATAATTTCCTGCCCACTCATGGAAACCCCATAGTCCATTCAGAGCAGTTCCTTTTCGTATTATCTTTCTTATACTGTCTTAGTGTCTAATTTATTTATCTTTCTTATCTTAAAATCTTCCAATAGGTCTTTCTGTTCAGTCACATGCCTCAGGCTTCCAGCTTCCCTCAGCACCTCCCAATGTTCCTCATTCTTTTGTAACTTGTTTCTGCAAGGTTTGCCAGGCCATATCTGCAAAATTAAACAAAAAAACAAATCAGGGCTCATATAAGGAATTTTAAAATACTCTCAAAACTGAAGAAACCAAGTAAACATGATTTTCTGTTTAAATTAATGAAGCCATGAGAGAGGACACTGTAATACTACTAAAATCTGGAGTTGCAGACCATTTGCATTAAGTCTGGAATATGTGGGTGTAACTGTGTGGTCTGCAGGATATATTTGATTTTGCCTTCAGCAGGAGCACTAAAAGAAGAAGAACATAAAAAATTGCATTTCTTTACTCCCACATACCAAGTTAGTAAAGGCTCTTAATCTATCTGTGATAGTAATTTTTATTTAGCTCCAGTTGTTTAGATGATATGGAAAGCTTGTGGGGATTTTTGTTTATTTGTTTTTTAAAAATAAATAAATATTGTCAGTATGAATCTTATGGAATTTAAAAATAAGGAGAATTATTTGATCTTTAGCTTTAATGCTGGGCTGTAATGTGAACCAGGAATAACTGGATGGGGTTAAAATATGAGCATTTTCTTAGCAGAATTGGGGTCTTCTTTTCTAAAAAGAGTGAGCACACTACAACCTACCAAACAAACAAAAAACCCCAAGCTTTTGAGACTGTATTTATCAAAACATGATGTGGATGCTTTTCAGATTTTCAGTAATGAAAGCTACTAGCCCAACTTTTTTGCTAAATTTTCAAATTCTTACAAGTGAAAAAAAATTTGTAATGGAAAACATTCTTGTTTTTTGGATAGTAGTCATTGAATAAAAATACAGTGATATATTTTAAACTTTCTTTAATTCTAATACATGACAGGGAAACAATTAAAAGTGTGGTGAACAAAAAAGTGCAAGTAACCTTGTTTTTATTTCCTTGCAAAATCATCTCTTTTCTCTAAACCCTTAGATGTCAGCACACCTTTCTTCTTATAATGATAGCATAAGGTTTGATACCATGGGTGCCATTTTGTTATTAATAATTTAAATTATTATTTGGCATCCAATTTTATGGATGTCAATTTCTCTTTCACTGAAATGTAAGAAGAGACAGCTGTTTTGGAAAGGTCAAATGAAACAACAACAGAAAATTAGGTTAATGCAATTGTATAACAACATTTATTTTATATACTTAGCTTCTCTGTTTATTGGAAACTGTGTTTTGTTGTTTGAAATTACAGTGGACCGGGCACTCAATCTATATTTGGTTGAATCAATAAATCAAGGCACAAATGTGAAGCATCTTTCAGCTTTTAAATAGTTTCCTTAGATTTGTTCTCTGTACTCTTATACTATCTCATTTTAACTGTCAGAATGATAAAGCTACTCTGCCATTCATACAATTAAAATTTTAATCTTATTTTTAGATGCTATTTGGTCTTCTCCTCAGCACCTCACTGTTGCCTTCCACACTTTCCACTGAATAACACAGCTCTGGTTTTCCAGTTTAATTTAGTTTGATCTGCATGGAAGAAAAACTTCTTTAAATAAGAAGTTCCAATGTGATCCAGAAGAGGTACTCTTTAAATTTTGATATGTGAGGCATCTAATTAATTTCATTGATTAGCGAACACCAGAAGACTCTCGCTATTTATGACATGGAAATATCATTAGATGTGAAGGATTCTGCAGTGAACAACATTATTCTGAGCATTTTGACAGTGTGATTCAGTTCAGAATCATGTTAAATGGAAGTTCAGAGGGAGTATGTTATCAAAAAGTTTATTAGCAGTCAAAATTTAAGTGGATTTCCATCTCTTTAACACTTTTTACACCACCTCTATTCTTCAAGAATTACTAAAAGAATGAGAGTTCTGATTTTTTCCTTTTCCCAGTCTAGGTGTTTTATGAATATGTGGGCTATGGAAAGGAATTAAGAACTAATGAAAATCTTCCCCTTACTCAATAGATGCACATTAATTAATCTTAGACTTTCCCTTAGTTAAAAGTATAGTCTGTTAAAGCTAATATCTCTGGAATTTAGTCTCTATAAAAATTGCAGTCTTCTCCTTCCAAGTTGTACCAAGATTTGTTGCACAGAGAAATTAGGTGTTTATTCAGGTTAGATCTGAGATCTTTGGACAATAATGGTACAGTAAGATTCTTTTAAAGAGACCACCTGTCTCGAAAAGACTAATGTTAAAGAGTTTGACAAGAGAATTTTCACTGTATGTAGTTGAAAATCTGAATGGTTTTACAAATAATATCCAAAGAATATGTGGTCATATGAGAAAGAAAGGTAGAGATGACCAAGTAGCAAGACCAGAGTAGGAACATCATGGTAAATGATAATAAAATACCCAAAAGCATACCATTTAGTTTCCTGAATATGCCAATCTAATTGCTACAGATTTTATGCAGAGGATGCCATTGTTATAGAAACGTCTTAAACATTATCTTAAAATATCCCTTTCCATACTGATGTGATGGGACTGAATTTCTACTGTAGAAGTGGTGGGGAGGATACATTCTTACACAAATCCCTTGGAGTTTTCTTATTTTTCGTTGTTTTGTCACTTCATGGTATATTTTTCTTTGATTTGCCTTTTTCTAGTGTTGCAATATTTCCTCAGTTCACACTAAAAGGTTTACACTCTTCTGATAATTAGCTCTGTGCTTATTTGCTGCAGGGAATAAATCCATTTAGAAAACACAGACAAAACTCCTGCACTGTCTGCAAGATCTAGGGAAAAACTGAAGAAGTGGAACCAGAGAACTGAGGTTATCGCAGCTACTGAAACTATAAACCAGAAGTGGATAATGTAATAGTTGCCGCATTGGGGAAAAAAAAAAGGAAACGGAAGGACATCTGACGGATTTTAATTGAAAACAAAAAAAATTAATGGAAGAGAAAAAAATGCCACTGACTTTTCTGTTCTACCTTAGTTTTATTTGTATTTGTCTGACAGGTTGAAAGTCATTACAAATTCTCTTAAACATATTGAAGTGTGGCTGACATGTGTTCCCATGTTTGTTTTCAGATCGGTCATTTTGCTTTTCTCTGGAAAATGATGTCAGGAAAGATATCTTAGAAAGAGATCTCTCTACTTTCTCCAGCAGGGAGATTTTTTTTTCTAAGAAATATGTTAAGGTCACAGGACTTGATGTTAAAATGCAATTTGTCCCAGTCTGGATGGGATTCCTATTAATTAAAGTCACAAATGCCCCCAGAGCAGCCGCTGCTACAGTCACTTTGGCCTCTCTTTGTTGATGGTGGGTTTTTACTCCCCATGTCAAAGGGAATCTTAAGTGTGATTTGTCTCATTGTAAAACAAACATTTCTAAGAGGAAAGGTGGTGATTACTTTCCCTACAGCTTCCTGTAAGTGTGTAACTACATACAGTACCTTTCAGTAAGCAATATTGGGTACTGTCAGGAATGGCACTGGGTAAATATTTGAATTTTGGATATTTCAGTAAATGTTGTTGTACACTTATGTAAATTCTTAATATCTATGCTGGCAATGCAAACACCAAGATCTTGTGTATCGATCTTGTGTATCTGTCTGCAAATTTTTGTCTTCTATATCCCTACATATAAAAATGTATATTTACATATTTATATCTTCATATGCCCTTCAACATACTCAGTGATGGACATTGGATAGAGAAGGGTTTTATTATAGGAATATCTGTCAGTTATAACAGGCCTCAATTTGTAGAAAATATATTTCATAATTGCAGATTAAAAAATTAAATCAGATATCTGGTTCCTTGGCATTCTCTAAGAAATAAATAGTTATATCCATTAGATGCTATAGAGACAGGACTTGAGCATTTTTCTTAAAGATGTGTCATTTGTTCAGGATCAATTCAGTGAAGCTTAAAATACTTAATTGAGCTTTGACTATATAAAGAACTTACTATTTTTTTTTCAGCCTCTGTGTTTTGAGTCCCCTGGGGCTGTCCAGTTCATCTAATATCCCAGAGGGCCTGTTCTATATTTCTACAAGCCCAGAAGCTACAATCCAATTGAAAAGCATATTCCAATAGAATACAAATAGGCTGTATGGTAGATGTCACAAAGAAAGAAATACAGTCATATCCCAGAACACATCCCCCTGCATCAAGGTAGGGATGACACCTGACTGACATTAATCACTCTCTCAGACACCTGAAAAAAGCATATGATGCACTTTGATTATTAGTAGGGAATATTCATGTCAATCCTTGTCCTGCAGATTTGTCACTCTGAAGAAATGACAGATTAAATATTTACTAAAACCCTAAAAGTTTTAATGACAGTGTACAAGAATTAAGAATTACTGTTGTCAGGATTAAGAATTATTACTAATGTTTTAATTACATTGTCCTTCCTAAAAGGGCCTTACTTTTTCTAAGAATGTTTTGTTTATATCAGATATATGTACTTCTTTTTCCTTTTTTTAATCAATTTTTTTTTATCTCACCAGAATTCCTGTAAAGATATGTTTTCCTACTTCTTCTATTCAGTATTATACAGGGAATCAAAATGTTCTTAGAGGTGAATTGCTAAATTGAAATACTGAGTAAAACAAACAAAATCTCTGGAAGATTCCGGATGCTTTGTTCAGCTGGATTGGGTTTGCCTTGGGGATTTTGTTTTTCAAGGCAGCTATAATGATAATTCTATAATTCTTCATGAACAAATCTTCACATTTTGAAGAGCTGAGAGGTCTTTCACACAGACTGATTCCATAATTCCCACTTTGTGGAACTGATCTTGTAAACACTGTGGCACGGTGGCACTGTGACTGGAATGTTTCTGACCTTAGCAAGGAACTGTCAAAGTGTCAGAGAAGAAAAGGTGGTCCTGTCCAGCTTCTGCCTGCCCACTGTGTCACTCAAACAGTGCTTTGATCCATGGCATGAGAAAGGAAAGGTGTCTTACCACCCATTTTCACCAAAAGGCATCCTGGACAAACACTCATTGGCAGTGTCTGGTCGGATCTGCAGACCAGAGATGTGAATTTTGCCCATGTCCCAGTTTCTTTGTGGCCGTTGTACGCAGACTTTCCAAGGCATTCAGGGGGTTGTGCCTGGCCATCGTCCTTCCCCATGGGTGCTCTGAGGCCAAGATGCATCGTGGATGTCACCACTGGTTCTAGAGTTATTAGGGGTACCTACTACCTGGAAAACAAGTTTGTATTCCTTCTCTCAGTCTATATCCAAACTGATAAAGAAAAATAAAATTGGGG
>VYZT01010601.1:0-41557 GCA_013400735.1 Pomatostomus ruficeps
TTATTTATTTATTTATTATTTCACTTCCATCACAAGTGGATTTTATGTGTGAAATATGTAAAAGTAGAACTATTGTTCTAGTACCAGTCTACAAACAGCTAAATGCCATTAAGTTACATGGCACATCATACTCATTGCTATATTAAGTTTCCTGAAGTGAAAAAGTCCTTGCAGACCAAGTCTTGAACAGCTGAAAAGTTCTTGATTCTCCTTACATCTGACTAATATGATCAGAAAAATTATCCACATAAGGGTATATGCACTAACCTACCAAGAATCAATTCATATTTAGCAGCCATTTAAAAAAAAAAATTGCCTTAGAATCACCAAACTGTTTACATTGGAAAAGACTTTTCCAACCTTTCAAGTCCAGCCATTAACCCTGTGCTTGTTTCTCTTCTCAGGACTTTGACAACAAATACAAGCAGGACAGGCTTGCAACTTTAAATCTGAAATTAGGTACTCATAAGATTCAAACTGAATGTGACTGTTGTGCTGTATGTCATTTCAGAGACAGGCAGAGACCTCCAAATTCATATTTTGGCAGGTGAAATACATTTCTGATATCTCATTTAAATGTCAAAATTTATGTAAAGTGAATCTGTAGTTGCTTATATATACTAATAAACATTGGTTAGTAATGCCAATGTTTCACACTTTCCAGAATGAGTCTGAATATTTTTCCTTTGTAAAGTGTAAATCAAAGATTCAAGAAGACTTTTCAAGTGCACTCTCCCCCTAAGCAGATCTATGCTATTTTTGCTTCTAATTGACTTGTCTAAAATCAAACCTTATTTTAAACTGAGGTAAGATAAACAACAAGGTCAAGACCAAGGGTCCAAGAGCTTAAGCAGTTTTTCTGTGCATAACAAACAGTTGAACAGTCTTCCAAAGAACATCAGCAAGATAATGAAATCACTTTGATTATTTGAGTCAACTGCAAGGTCAATAAACGTGTATACTCCCACACTAAAATACAAACAGAAGGTGGGTCATGCATGTCAGGCCCTGACCAATCCAGACCAGGGTAAGGTTAACTATTTTAAACATCCTTAAGGAGTGAATGTCAAGCCAGGTACTCCCAAAGTTTTCTCAGATTGCTGGCTGTGGAGTTTTCAGCTGAATAGAGTATGGTGTGGATGCCACCAAGTGGTAGCTGTTACCACATACCGGTGTCTTCAGCATGACCTCACCCTAGGCTAACAGTTCAGTTGCAGAAAATATTCCTGGTACAGGCATTTGTCAGGAATAGAATATTACTATTGCAAAAAGAGGAAAAGAATTCTCTAAGGCAAAGAATTGATTCCCACTACTAATGACAGAACTGTCATGGACTTAAATGAAACCAATACGAACTTCACGTTGAAACCTTATAAAATACTTAGTGTCTTCTGAGAGCAAATTCAAGGTTGCTCAAAAGAGCAGATCTGCAGTTCAGATTTACAGGAAATCTGCAAGAGAGATCCCAGGTGTACCTGGAAGAGACCCTCTGTGTATAACTGATTCTTTGGGTATATATTCACTGGTAAATATCATAGGGCCATGAGACAAATCCAAGTACTGCTTAATTGTCTTATCACTACCCTGGTTTTGGCAGTTGCAAATTGTTCTCTCTCAGACAAAGTATAGGCACAGTGCTGGGAACAGTTTCCTCCAGGGAATAATCACAAAAGCCAGTTGGCTGAAATTGCTCCAGGTTTGCCATGCCCATTTGCTCTGTGATTAACTCCCTGCATTCTCTACCATCCTTCAACATTATTGCAGCAAGGTTTGCAAATATCTCATAAACCACATCTCAGTACATACATAGCCTCAGTTCCATGCCATAAGAGCACTCACGAGGGCTATTTCATGCCTTTGAATTATTTCAGCCACAGTGGCTCGGCAAGAGGCCCACAGGATCCATACAGGCACACAGCACAGAGGTGGCAGCCTGCTCCACTACCTCTACTGAGCCAGGAATTACAGCAAGGGTATAAGACAACCCCTGCCTCTTGTTGGGATTTCTAGGAAGAAGTTGCTTATTGAGAAGCAATTTAGAAACATGTCCTATGATCTCATAAGAGAGAACATTATAGACATCCTCCAGGAATTCTGCCACGACTACCAACTTAAGTCTGGCAATGAAGACAATGAAGACATGAAGAACCTTTCATCAAAGGTATTGCACTTGGTACATGTTGGAGAGTCCTGATTCAAATACATGATCTCCAGCCATATCATGACTCTTCCAACCTCACTCACTTCGGTTGTGAAGGACCCAGGAGAAATTCCCTGCCTGCTGAACTCTGTGCTCTCTGCTCTACTTTTCAGGCAGAAAAGTGACTTGCCACCAGTTTTGTAGTGTAATAAATACCAAATTGAAAGTGAATAGTTCTGACTTGCTTGTTCTTGTTGACTTATACTCATTTCAATAATAAAGTTTGTTTTAAAAATAACTATTGACTAATTAAAATTATGTACTATGTTAATAATACAAGTGTCTGTTTAATTAATGTGTTTATTAACACAGTTATCAGAAAACAAAAGGCAGATTAGATTGCTTCTGGCACTAGCCTGAGGGGAATGGCAAAACAGCCTGGCTTCACTGCCTACCTTCATCAATCAGAGCCCTGGAAAGCTGAGCAGGTTGTGACAGTGCTACTGCCACCGAAGGAATAAGGGACACTGTTGCAGAATGAGTAGCAGACCCACTCCCCAAAACTTCTTTTACTCACCATCTATACACTAAGTTCAAATAAATACTTTGCTTTTTCCTAAAGATTTCCATGAAGTTGTGTAGTAATAGTCTCTTCCCAAAAGTCCCCTCTGCCTTGTCTTTCCCGCAACAGAAGTAGATTAGCACAGGCCCTTTGTCTTTGGCAATGTTCACAGTGTGCCCACACAGCTCAGGAACCTTGAGCAGGTTGCAGGTGAGGCATTCTGACAGCCTAATCTCGTATTTCTACAGTGAAACCAACAAAAACTGGCACACCATTTGTTGATACTAATGAATAAGAACATTCAGAATCATGTAGACCATGAACACAAGAAACAGATGTTTTCCAATTCCTTCCCTGGAATATGACTCAGTACTCACCAAACATTATCAAGATCATGGCCTGCATCAGAACAAATGTGAGTACCTGAAATAGAGTATCAAACACCATAAACCAGTGTCAACACAGAACATCTTCATCTGTCCATATTTGAGCAGTAGGTCTTAATGATAAACCAGAAACAATGTGGATTAGTCAGGCTGGTGAAGCAAGCCAAGGGTCCTACTACATAAATAAGAGCCTGGGAGAAACAAATCTGGAAGTTTACATGGTAGAAAAACGTGGCAGTAACACTGAACAAAACCTTACTGTCTGACAAATCACTGAAAATGACACAACAAAAAAAACTTGTACAGCAGCATGTTCCAGACTTATTTTGCATTTCCCCTTTGAACTCAGTTTGCATAAAGAGAAGCACAGAAGCAAAAATACACAAAGGTAAACAAGTAACAAAACAAAAGAACTCCTTTTAGTTTATAAAAAAATAACACCTTAAAAACATGAGTGCCTGTGCTGAACAAAGACCCTGCTATCCCAGCATGCTGCCTATGACAGTGGGTAAAGCTCTTTTACAGAAATAAGAAAACAACAGGCAAATGCATAAATCATCAAGAGGCTGCTATGCTTTCACCAATACTGACAAAACGGATGACAGAAGGTTATACCAGCCTGTGGGTATTAGCCTGAGGAAACAATGTTTTACTGTTTTTCTAATTATGGTGACAATTTTTTGTCTAAAAAACTAACTGATTTTTAATTAAGACATCTGAAACTTGGTATTGGAGATTTGTGCATGAGAGAAGGATGTTTCCCAAAAGCTGCCTCTTGCTCCTGAGAAAACACAAAACTAGGAATAAGAGGTGGTCTAGGTCCTGCATTAAGTAAGGGAACTGCAGACCCAAAGAAGTGAAATAGCAGGAAGAGGGAAACAGGTGTAGAAGGAGAAAACACTTGAAATTATTAAATCTCAATAATACCCAATCCGCCAGGAGCTAAACTTCTCTGCTAAAATTAATGTTGTTTGACATTCAAGGTCTACAGTGATTGCCTTTTGATACACATAAGATTTGATAGCATAGGTGAACATGAAAATGGAACACTATATACAAAGTTTAAAGATTTCAAAATAATATTCTAAAGTTACAAACACACTGTGAGAAAAGAAGTAGTAACATGAATATATAAGCAGCTCATCAACTACATACAGACTTAATCACATAAACTGCAGTGCACAGATGAACCTCTGGACCTGTGTGGATCACTCTGTAATTACTATACCATACATCAGTTAACTAAAACAAAAGTTGACTGAACATTCTCTTGGTATTTTACAAGTATCTAGGACACACTCACTGATGAAATTCCAACCCAGAAATATGGCTTTACCTTACTAATGGCTAAGGCATTCCCTAAATATGATGGAAGAAATTCTATCCCAATTCATGTTCCTGAAGTTTCCACAGACTTACGCATATCCTGTTTTTTCTACCCAGCAATGACAGGCAATGCTTCACTGCTGCTGAACACTGCTGGAGTTACATACTGTTGTTCAATAAAACAGTACAGAGAATTTACTCAAGCTGATTTAACTCAGAAGGAGTCAGTTGCTTATCCTCTGGAGGAATATTGGAAAACACTGTCAATTGGATATTTCAGAGCTTTCTTATCTGCAGAATTTGTCATTTATAAGATGTCATCATCTTTAGTATGTTATTCTGGAAACTTACTTAGAGGTAATGAGCAGGAAATTTGGCATTACTTTCATCATAATTCTCCATAATTATTTCTAAATCATAGTACAAAAATATTTTTCCACTCTGTGATTTATGCAGCTTGTGCTCTTTTACACTCTGATGACTCAAAATTTCAACAGGCCCTCATGACATTATTTTCAACTTTCTATGTGCAGCTGGAGCTGGTGGGCCATATATTCCAGGACTATCTACAGCATCATATTAAGAACTATTAATTCAAACCATGTGTGGAATCGGCATATACAAATTAAGTTTTTTAATGTCTATGCCAAGTACCATACTTCAGGACTGAAGTAGAATTAGTTTGCAATAACTGAAGATGAGCTGTCATCCCCCTTTCATGTCTTAATCCAATGACAAGTACTTCTTGAACTTTAATCATAAGTAACTTTTCCTTATTTTCAGTCTTTTAGCCTCTCATTAAGTGCCAGTCTCTGTTTCTCTATGACCCATAATTTGAAGCAAATAGAATTGTACTTCTTTTTACCATGTTTGTATAGCACCTTATACAGCACCATTCTGCTGTTTATTAAGGATTTTTGGGTATTCTGGAACTTGCTTTACTTGACCTTTCCTGGGTGCTGAAGTCCAGACATGCTCTCAGTAGCAGAACAGATGTTTTCAACTTTCAGGGCTCTTCAAATTTGTGAGTGAGAGGTTCTGCTGGAGTACAGGTCCTTGTGAAGAGACAAGACTGCCTCAGGAGACCAGAAGATTGTCCAAAGAACAGGACAAGGGCAATGACGTGTAATTAAGCACTTGAGAGCAGGATGCTATCTAAGCACAGAAACAGTGGGGAAAAAATAAACAGAATAAGCCTTGCTCTGGTATGTCAATTGTCTGCATATAGGATAAAGTGCTTAGATGTAAGTGGAGTTAGGTGAAGAAAGAATAAAATGGAATGTCTCAGAAAGTGTGCCACATAAACAACAGGCAGACAGTAGAAACTACATAACTGAAGAGGAATTTGGGTAAAAAAATCTCCCTTTAAAAATCTGTCCAGAGATTGATTGTACAACACCCTGATAACAAGCAGTGTGATGCAGCTGAGAGAGGGGTGATAGAGTTATAGTTCAGTGGTAGTTGTGTATAATGAATAAGATCTAAGAGTGATAAACCTGGATCTTGTTACAGAGTGGGGAATTACAGGATTGCACAGTAATAATAGTGGCATCATTATTTGCTAGGTCATTTAGCTCATTTATTAGATTGTTAAAAGTGGGTGGATTTAACAATGAACACTGAAGCCTCTCCTCTCAAGCCTGCAGTTGAGACAAATTAAGACCTCCAGGTAACAGCTGCCCTCTCATCCTTACATCCCCTGAAAGACATTTTCCATTTAGATATATTAGTCTGCTAAGTCCTTAAAGGCTGCAAACCTTTGGAGTGACATTTACCACTGATCGCATAAACCTGCCTTAAGAAAAACAGGCAACATTTTGTTTTAGCTTAAGTTGGTGCAAACCACTAATTAGATCCTCATTATTTGAAGAATATTTTGCTTTATGTGAATTAAAGCTTTTGTTGAAGTGATCTAAATTATCTACTTTCAATGGAAAAAATACAAAGAAAAGTTAAAACCCAAATTTTAACTAAATCAGTTTCTAGTCACATGCTCATGCATGTGTGGTAGTAGCACTCACCTTTTCCCTGGCTGACACATGGGGACAACCAACCTTCCACAAGCCAAGCTGGGAATGGGAAGAGCAGAACCCCTTGGTCCACTGAGAGGATCCCCATCCCTGCACCATGACCAGGTATGACCTGACCAGGTTATCCATGGGGGCCCTGCCTGACACCCCTGGGTGTGGTTTTCCTTGGAGCAGAGGGTCTGTGAGGGGAAGCCCTCTCCTTGGCACTGGGATGCCAGACACCCAAGGAGACTTCCCAGGACTGAGTGCCCCTCACCATTCTCTCCCAGGACAGTGATTGTTTTCCTACTGGATATCCCTTTGACCCTTAGATCTTCTGGGTACTCTTGAGTGAGAGGCCTCTTCTTTGTGTGTGTGTATATGCATGTTTTGTGTAGTAACATAATCCCAACGGGTACATCAAACTTACTAAATGCCGTGGGAGCATTACCATTACCCACCTTGTTCATTACTTTTGGCCATTGGTTTTAGCAAATTAAAGTTTGTTATCTGCATGAAGTTGTTGCCATGTACTTCTGTGCCAGCATGCTGACAGCTGTCCAGGTCCTTAGTTCTCATGGACTGCTGTAATATCAGATGGGTTTGTGTTGGACACAGCACAATTCCCACTTTCCCCTTTAAGTGTCTTTTCTGCATTAGTCTCATACAGCATGTGCAGGGACTCTGAGGCAGGACCATGGATCCCACAATCCTGAAGTCACATTCCGAGTATATTACCACTTCAGAGAGGGAGTTTGGGTTTTCTTAATGTTTTCGGTTTGGTTTGGTTTTGTTCTTTCTTTTAAGACCTCTTGTGGTGATCCACGGGATTTTTCCCATGGTGGCGTAACTTGACAGTTCTCCTTTAGGTGAAGCTACGTTGGCCAGTTCCCCTGGTACTCCTTGCCACTTGCCAAGGCTGGACATGCAAAAAAGGAGACTTTTCCAAAAAAAGTTCCCTGACTTTTTTTAATTTTTTTTTTTTTATGGGAGAGGCTCAAGCTTTCTGGATTTCTGCTCCTGCACCAGCCCAGGCCTTGACACTGCACTTGTCCTTGAACAGACCCATCCCTTGCCCTTGGGTGCACTCATGTGTCGGGAGCACCTGGATGACTCCACTCACTACGAGGTGTCCTCCAGGGATCAGTATCGGTCCTAGTCCTAGTCAATATCTTTACTGATGATCTGGATGAGGAAATCAAATGCACCCTTAATAAATTTGTGGATGATAGTAAGTTGGGCAGGAGGGTTGAAAGGATCTGCAAAGGAACCTGGACAGGCTGGATCAAGGGGCCAAGACCAACTGTATGAGGTTCAACAAGATGAAGAGCCAGGACCCACACTTGGGTCACAACAACCCCCTGCAATGCTACAGGCTGGGGGCAGTGGCTGGAAAGCTGCCCGGTGGGAAAGGACCTGAGGGTACTGGTCGACAGCAGCTGAACATGAGCCATTGTGTACCCAGGTGGCCAAGAACGCCAGTGGCATCCTGGCCTCTGTCAGCAACAGGGTGGCCAGCAGGACCAGGGCAGTGATTGTCACCCTGTACTTGGAACTGGCGAGGCCACATCTCAAATCCTGGTGAGTTCTGGGTCCCTCAATTCAGGAAGGACATTGAGGTGCTGGAGTGTGTCCAGACAAGGGCAGTGGAGCTGGTGAAGGGTCTGGAGCACAAGTCCCATGAGGAGCAGCTGAGGGAGCCGGGGGTGTTTAGCCTGGAGAAAAGGAGGCTCAGGGTAACCTCACCGCTCTGGACACCTCCCTGAAAGGAGGGTGTAGTCAGGCGAGGGGGGGGCCTCTTCTGTCGGGTAACAAATGATAGGACAAGAAGACATAGCCTTAAACTGTGCCAGAGGAGGTTTAGGTTGGGCATAAGGAGGAATTTCTTCACAGAAAGGGTGATTAGACACTGGAATGGGCTGCCCAGGGAGGTGGTGGAGTAACCGTCCCTGGAGGTGTTTAAGGAACGACTGGACGTGGCACTCAGTGCCATGGTGTAGCTGACACGGTGGTGTTTGGTCAGAGGTTGCACTCGATCTCAGAGCGCCTCTACAACCGCACTAATTCTGGGATTCCGGGATTGCGTCACTGCCCCGGCGCGAAGCTGCCGCAGCCCGTCCCGCAGGCCGCGGGGCGGGGCCGGGCCGCGGGCGGGCGGGCGGTGTCCATGGAAACCGAGCGCACGCGGAGTACCGCCCTCCTTCCCTGCTTCCCGCCGGGCCGCCGCAGTCGCCACCATGATGCTGCTGGGCCGCGGGCTGGTCGCCAGGTACGGGGGCGTGGAGGGCCGGGGAGCCCCGGGGTGTTGCGGGGGAGGAGGCCCCGCTTCGGGCAGCGTGCGCGGGGTGGCGCGGGGGGCGGGGAGCGATGCGGGCCCCGTCCTTCTTAGCGCATCTGCCCTCCTAGGGAATGGGGGCCGCCTCTGCCTTCCTCCGGTAAAGGCCGCAAAACTTTTCCAGGCCTAGTGTGCTATGCAGAGATGGAGTAAAGGTGTGCTGCTGATACTTACTTGGACCTCTCGCCAATAATTCTGCGGACAGTTCTAAGCGGTCGCGATAATGAGGGGGGAATAAAAACTTTTACACCCCCATATGAGAAAATGTAGTGTTTTGTGTCCCAAAATTAAATACTAGTTGCATGGGTGTACTGTGAGATCTGAGTTGCAAAGTGGGTGATTACGGCTTCCTCCTGGAGGGAAACACTTTCTGACATGAAGACCTTTCAAGAAAATAGGAAAGATATACCTTTTACTGAAGATTTCATCAGGTAGTATTAATTTTGAAAAACAGATTTATTAGTTCCTTATGAAATTCTTAGTTGCCTACTCACATGGTGAAACCTTTCCTATTCAAGTGGTTCTGTGCTCCAGCACGTCCTGGAGGACTGAATAACTTTCTTGGATTTTTTTTAACCTTAACAGAATCTCTTTTGAACAGTCTTCCAGACAGCTTGCCATGAAGCAACCCAACTGGGTTTTTGCCCAAGGCAGAACTTCGGCGTGAAATAATTCTCCTGAAGTAAAGATGGTCCCTGTTTGAATTGACTGCATTGTTATTTAGTCTCAAAGTACCAGATATCTTTGAATTTTTCTGGTCATCATGTGTCCTGATATGAAGTCAATATTTATATATTGGTCAGCAGTATTGGGATAGCTTAAGGATATGAAGGAAGTCTTTGTTTCTGTCCCTTATCAAGATAGTGGTAGGATTGAATTCTCTTGGTGAGAATTCTAGCACTTCACATCAATAACCTTGTGTTAGACCATAGAGACTTCTTAGGGCCCAGCATCTGGCAGGTACTGTTAGCTGGATTGTCTTACAGCTGATTCAGTCAGATCAACAACAATTGGCATGAATTCACATGACCATCAAATAATATAGGAATATGAAAGCAAAATACAAAGTGAAATATATGAGTTACTGGAATGACTTATCTAAATCATTAATAATGAAACATACAGGCATTGGATCAAATAAATTAGTTAGATTTATGTAGTTTAAAAGAAAGTAATTTGTTAGTGTGATGAATGCCCTTTCACTGGTTTTAGAGGTTTCACCTCTTCTGTCCATTCACTTTTCTTCTTTAATTCTCAGTGGTATTTGTCCTCTGTAGTGCTGATCAGGAGCAGTTTGGTAACTGTTTGTAATTTAAAGAACATTTAATACCTTTACCAGTTTGTCCTCTACTGCCTAATTTCTCCAGCCACTGACTTTCCTGTTTAGATTGCAGGCTGTTGCAGGAAGGGGTGGTCTTGCAGAAGTCTTGTTTGAGACTGCAGGTGTTACCACTGCGTTAGTAACTAATACCAGTAGTATTAGTGAGCTTCTGCTTAAATGCAGGAGGAAAACTTCCAAGCAGACTTTTGTGATTTGGGTTTTCTTCTGTTGGATCTTTAAGTGTAAATCTCTTTTTTGTTTGTTATTCATTCATAAATAAGCACATATTACATCAGTTACAACATTCTTTTTTTAAGAATAAATTTCTGCTTTGCACTGAAATGAGACATCCAAATTATTAATAGTATAATTACACAGTTTTTCTTCTGTATGTGTTGTAAATGTGTGCCCTTCTTATTTTTCACTTATTTTTCTTTGGTATCCAGGGACAATCAGACTAGACAAATACAAGATGCTGTTTCAAATGTCGAAAAACATTTTGGTGAATTGTGCCAAATATTTGCTGGATATGTACGTAAAACTGCCAGACTACGAGACAAAGCAGATCTTCTAGTAAATGAAATATATGCATATGCAGCTACAGAGACACCAAACTTAAAAGTTGGACTGAAAAACTTTGCAGATGAATTTTCCAGACTTCAGGATTATCGCCAGGCAGAGGTACAAAATTAAAGCTCTACATGTTGTGTTTGCCATCTGAACTTTTCAGTTACTTATCTGTCATTAAAAGGGAAATCATATACTCTGCAATCAGAAGAGAAACATAGGAGAAAACACCTCTAAATGTATTAGTGTCTGAGCAGGGTAGGCTGCCAAAGCATTCATCATTTACCCTCCTAATAACTTAAGTGAAAACTGCCTAAATTAGTCCTGTTGAAGTCAGCAAAACTATCCCTATGAACACTCAAAAGTATTTGAGACAAGCTTTTTTTCATTAGTCTTAGACTTTGGATTATGATTTATGGTTAATAAAGTGTTATTTTTTTAGTTGTGTGACTTGAGTTGTCTAGCAGCAGCTGAGGCAAAATCAGTCATTTTCCTTTTGCTGAGCATTATCAGAAATAGTATTGAAGAGGTATTGTCAGGGACCACTGTAGGTTTCATAAGTTTGTAGTTCAACACCAGAAGTACAAATTTGATTTGGACCATATGTGACTATATAGTCACATTTCTGCTAGATAAGTGAGAGTGTAAAGAAAGGTGTTTATGCCACTTACACATTTATGTGTGGTGCCAGTCAGACTGTAACTTATGATGCAGAATTCCAAATACTGAGATTAAAAAAAAAAAATTCATTTGCATGTACTCAAACTAGTTTTTGGAGTATGTATCTATTCTTTCAGTAGAATACAGAAAATTCCCATTTATAGTTCTGAACAGCTAAGACCCACTATAATTCAAAAAAGACAGTGAAGTAGTTGACATTCTTTATTCTCAGATAGGACTTTTTTATTTCAGAGAGCATTGCAAGTCATCTCTCCATAATAACAAAGTGGAAAAAGAAAGCCTTTAAAAAGTAGCTAATATGGGAAGCAGAGGGTTTGAAATACAAGAAATATGTATGGACCTTTAACAATCTATTTAGGGAGGGATTTTTAAGAAGTAATGAGAAACTTTAGGGTGTGTGTGATTTTTTTTTTTCCCATAAGCTTTTATACATCTGGCTCCAGCTGAACCATGTGTATGTCCTTATGCTTCAATTGATGTAATAGCAAATTATCCTCTTCTAATAGATTAAATTTATACTGTGGCCAAAGGTGAATGTGAACTCAGACTGCATGATATTATTTTTCATCATTAAACTATGAACCTGTAATTTTGTTACGTGTAACAACTTGAGTTTTGCTTCTTTTGGTTTTAAATGTGTTTTCAAAAACTGAGGCTTGGCCTACATCCTCCTGCCATGCCTGTCTGCAAACCAACACTGCCCCATGAAAGAAAAAAGGCAGAAGAAGCAAAGGAAAAGAGCAGCTTTTAGCCTTTAAATCAAGCTCTCCTTGGCTCCTGAAAACAAAATATATGATCACAGCTTTGCTTCTTCTGGACATCAAGTCACTTAACAGTTTTTCTGTATGTTGACAAAGTAGGCAAGAGAAAATTAGCTTATAAGGATTACTAATTTCTGGTGTTTAGCTGCAGTGCTAGATGTATAAATATTGAGGTCTGAGGTAACACAACATGGGGAAGGGTAAGTAAGCAAGATGGGCAGGTTATTTGGTACCTATCTGTAATATGTGTGTTGTTTAGAGCCTTACTGCTCTGTTCCTTTCTATTCTATTGGCAGTTCAAGTGAAATCGTTTGACAGTGTGCTGATGGATGGTATCAAGGACAAATGTTTGCTCAGCTGGCACAGATTTTGGCTGACTGGTGACTACCAGTGTAGAGGGAACTGTCCCTTTCTAGTAGAGGTGTGCAGCTTGTCCTAATGTGGATGTAACAGCGATGGGTCACAGGACTCACTCATGGTCCATAAGTCATTGGCAGATTATGCTGGGGCCACTCAGACAGTTTTGTCAGATTTGACATGCAGGTCTTATCCTATTGTCTGTCTGACCATATGTAGCTGTTTTTCTGACTAGGAGAACTGAAACAAAAATTCAAAATGATTCATCTGTGAGAGCATTTATGCATTTTGCACTCCCTGTTACTGGTATTTTTAGTGCACTCTCTACCAATGATGCTGTTTCCATTATTTTTAAGAAGTGTTCCATTTTGTGCAGTATATTTGATAGCAAAGATGGCTTAGTCTGTAACCTACCAGGAAGTGTAGAGCAAATACACTGATCTTTAGATAGAAAGATACAGAACTCCAAGATGCAGTGTTGGATGTATTTAGTACTCAGTTTGATGTATTGAGAATTTTCCATGTTTCATTTATCCTGATCTAATTAAGAAAAAAGGAATTGCACTAGAAATCAGCTTGAGCTCTTTAGAAAACAAATTACTTCTTGGCTAATGTACTTGACTCTAGTTTTTACAAAATTTTCAAAAACTCTCATCCTAATATTTTTTCAACATATATGGACTTAATTCCAAATAAGATGAGTCACTATTAAATTAATTGTTTCCCATTTCTGCACACCATGGATATGGATCATTTTAGTGATCTTGTGATTTATTTTTGTAGGTTGACAGGCTGGAAGCCAAGGTTGTTGAACCTCTGAAATTTTATGGGACCATAGTGAAACTTAAAAGGGTAGGTTAAACATCTGTTTTATCACAAGGTACATTTCAGTGTCCTGGCCATTCAGTTGAAGACTTTTAGTTTGTGGGGAAAGTGGTTCTGACTTTTCTTATTTCAGTAATCAGTTTAACTTAACTATGTAGTTAGACATCTGAACTGAAGCTATATATATATGGTGGAGGAAAGAGCTTTGATGTGAAGACAAGGATATTCAGGCTCTTAGAGCACAAGCAAATGCTCAGAAAAGGCATTAGTGTGTAACTTCCTGGATAGTGTAAATTCAAGACTTTTTTATTTATAAATAATGTCATTTATTGTAGTTTGATTTTGATGGTGAGATTATTATTGTTATTATTACTACTACTACTTTGGTGCTTAGTCATCAATATGCTGCCTTTAACAGCTTTTCTAACTCAGAATTCTGTTCTACATTAAAGTTCATAATTTAAAAAACACATTTGAATCTGGTAAGTAGATAGTGGCCTAAATCCCTCTCTGTTAAGTCATCATGATGACCTGAAGATACACAAAAATCTGAGATTTTTTCATTCACTATATTTTAGAAACAGTGTTCATAAGGGTTTGAAATATTCCCTTAAAATATCTGTAAGTTTCTTTCCTCCAGGAAGGATAAGCTTGAGCAGGTAATCTTTAATAAGTAGATACTAGTTTATAAGATGAAAGTAGATCTTCGTAATACTTGTATCTTTATACAGGAAATACCTTAATCCTGCAAATTCAAATCTGTAATTGATGTATATGTCTGTCCTATAATCCATATAAATCAAAATTTATATTTAGTAGTAGTAGTAGTGGTGGTGGTGGTGGTAGTAGTAGTAGGATGTGATGGTATTTTATGTACAAACATCTTATGGTGTGTTCATTATGGTTAATTTGAGTATATGGTGGCATTGCATCTCAAGCAAGCAGTTACCGTGTGTTTTTGTTTTGTTTCTTTCCATACGGTGAAGAACCAAGTAGAGTGTTTGGAACTTACTGCACTCTAACCTCACTTGGTGGTTAGAGAAATGATTGTGAAGGAAATGCATCCTGCACTTGAGTAGAGCAGAGCTGTAGACTACAGAGCCTAAAACCTGATATCTTAATGGTCACTCTGGAACCCCGTTTGTGAGATCTAGAACTGAGTACTCCATAGGATATCAATGTTGAGGGTGGAAGACAAGTTTCATGTGTTTGTGGCAGTAGGGTTGCTGAGGAGACACAAAACATTACGGGAGTGCCTGGGGCTTCCAAAGTGTTGAAGAGACTGTCTTGATGTGCATTGCCACTGATAGCCAATAATGCTGAGGACAGAGGTAACTGAACCCAAGTCATCACTTGCAAGAGTGAATAGAATTTCCTGTGGTCTTTGCCTTTCAGAATGTCAGAAAGCATCACATAATGTTTATTTTAGCTACAGTGAGGAGTACAAGAGCATTCTTAAACTGTAGATGGGATTAATTATTTTATCAGTTTACTTTGGAAGGAAGATAGAGTTCACTAAATATGTAGGCCATTAAATGTTTTTTTTCCCATTGCACGTTGACCATAAACCTTGGTTAAATTTCAACTGTCTGGCCTTCAGTTATCATCTCTAATCACTGGGACAGATTTAGTGACAAAGGAAATTTTGTCACTCGTAAATCTAGCACAAACTTCTAGTTCTAGGACTGCTTTACCTGTAGCTACATTAGCTGACTAAGTAAAACCAGGCTGAGTATGTCATTATAGCACTTTCTCTAAAGGGGGTGTTCTCACTGCTGCTTACTTACGGGATCTGTTCCAGGATGTACACAGCAGTATTTCTGTGCTTTATCTAAACACAACTGTTGCTTTTTCTGCCGTGTAAGACATCAGTGTCCTGTGCTACTAAATGCTTTAGAGAGGCCCAGGTCAATCAGAGCAGTGTTGTCCTTTATCTGCTAATGGAATAAAATTGTTTTATTCAGTTGTTCTGGTTTACGATCCTGAATAGCTTCAGTGGAAACTAATGCAATATTCTTGTCCTGTAACGCAGCTTAAATGTAGGCTATGAGAATTTCATTCTGTTTCATTTTTCTGTATATCAGTCTTCACTTTTCTGCTTTTTGCCAACTCTTCCTGGTTCCTTTTCTTTATGTAAAACAGGACATCATAAACCCAAGGTGATCCATGTGCAGAAGAAAGGATTGATTTGCTTTAATAACCTCAGTGACTAAAGCAGGTAACAGTACAGTGATGAGGCTCTGCCAGCACATTGTCTGCTGGATGAACTGTAGCTGTACTTCTGTATGATTTGAAATTAGATGGGTGACCAGAATTCTTACATGTGACTTGAATTCATAGTTAAAACCTAGAGGGACTATGAATAATTTTATATTCTCTGTACCTTTTATCTCATTGCTTATTCCATTCCATTTTTCCTTGAGTGTAATTAAAGCATATTTTCCAAGAACATGTCAAAGCTTGGTCTAAAGACACTGGAGGTGAACATAGGACTGTTTGTGGTAGTTAATGGTTAGTTGATGTTTGTGGTGTTTTAAAAGGAAGTCTTCACCTAATGTTTGGTTCTTGTTATCTGCTCCACTGAGATGAAAGAGCTCTGTAATGCTCTGGGTTTTTTTCTGGATAAAGGTAGTTATATGCTAGTAAAACCAATTTTTCATTTTTTTTCTGTTAGGTAATAATGTACGCCTTGATAAATTGCACTTCCCCCAGCTTTTAAATATTTTTATTGGGGTTTTTTCTGCACCCTTTTCAGTTTTTCAACATCCTAGACAAAACATGTATGTAACTGGGCCCTACTTTTGTAATCCAGAACTTGTACACAGCTTCACCACTACAGCCATAGCAGTACTAATTCTTTGTAACGCTTTAGCTAGAAGAGAAGTATGTTTCATGGTGGCTGTTGCTACAGAAAACAGAGGGAGTGGAGGCAATAGTTCAGTCCCTGTATGTATTTCCAAAGTCATTACGTGCTAGAGAGAAAATACTTAATTTAGTAATGGGAACTCTAGAACTTTGCATCCTCAAGTACACTTTGCATGAAAGTCAGAACCCTTTCATCCACAATGTTAAATCTGATTGACTGTTTTAAATGGGCCTAGAAAGTCAGTGCTGTCAACAGAGCTCAGTCATTAAACAGCACTAAACATGCAGCTGTGACCATTAGATAGAAACCTTTGTTCTGTTTCAAAAATGAATACGTTCTTTTCTCTTTCTCTACTGTTAAAATTTAAAACTCAAAACAATAAAAAAATTTATATTATTGTTTTTCTTGCAGCCATATTGTTTTAATAAAGGCAAAAGGCCTTTTCAGCAGTCTTTGACCTTAGAAGTGGTGTAAATTCCCTTCTAAAAGAACAACAGTAAAATTAGTTTTGATAGGCTGAAGATGAAGTAGTTTTTATTATCAGAAACCAGCTGTGTGTCCCTAGAAATGAAGCAAAATGGCAATTATATACAAGGACATTGTCCCGGTTTGAGACAAATTTTGGGAGGAGACTGCGAAAAGGTATCTCCTCTAAAAGGCAGAATTACAGCCCCTCCCCCCAGCCAAGGTTTGGAATTAAAATCTTCTTGGCGAGACGTGAAAAAGAACTGTTTATTTAACAAGCAAGGTGCACGCAGGCACAAAGAAAATGAAACAAACCAAAAAAAAAGCCCCAAACTTGAATAATATTAGGCAGTAAATCTTTACCATGGAGAAAGATGGCGGAATTTTTCAGAGTCTCTCCTTTCTTTAGTTCCACTCCTCCTAAAGGCTCGGCCCGGCTGGGCCGGGGGGTCCGGCAGCGCCTGGCGAGGGTCCCGCCGACTGTCTCCCCGGAGATCGTCTGATTGTTCGGATAGGGAAAAAAAACCAGGCCGAACAGTCCAAAAAAACCCCTGCAATCCCATCGGAAAGGGGAAAAGGGGGGGAAAAAAAAAAAAACCCAGGGAAAAAAACAAAACAACTCCTCTGTCCTAACTCACAGCCGGGCAGACTACTGGAAACCAAGGAAAAAAGAAACTTGTGCTTTTATCTCAAAGAGATAGAAACAAACCATGCCAGGTTTTCTCTCTGCAAGCTCAAGGTCACAGAAACCATTCCTGGGCTTAAGCAGATGATAGGATAAAGAAAGAAAGAAAAAAAAACAAAAACCAGAGCATAAAAATCACCCCAGGACAGACATACAGACAGTGAGGATAGAAGCAAGGAAGAAACAGCGTGTTTTGACCCTGACCTCATGTACAGCCTTGTTACTGAAGGAACACACAGCACTGTGAAACTTTCTAGTCTTGTGCTTGTCACTGACTAGTGATCTGGTCACAGGATCACAAAACTCACTGAAAGACACATTCTTAGTTGCATATCCTGAGTGAAGGAGACATAAAAGCATTAAAATTGTGAAGTCCAAGGAACAAGCACAACTTCCCAATATGACAGTTTCTAATAGCTCTAACTCCCTCCATTCTGGAGTAGTAAATAAATGGAAAGTGGCATTTTTAGAGTAAAAGGTCATTTGAAATGCATGCCAAATTCCGCCTCACATTTTGTTAGACTCTAGACTGTATTTCTGCTTGTTCTAAACTACCGCTCCTTTAAAGTGGAACCATCAAAATTAATGTCCTTTTCCGTACCAGCATCAGTGGTGTGATAAATACTTGACTGATAATCTTACATTCCACAAATGTCAAACAATTTGCAAAACACAGTTTTATAGCATGAACAAAAATTTGAGAAAACTTGTAGATAAATATTCTTAAATTGTCATGGTCTTTCTAGAAGTACATATTACTTCTCCTTTGGAAATGAGGAGCAAAAAGTGTTATCAACAGTTTCTGCTTTTTCTAGATCAGTTAAGTTTTATCTTCTCCAGCTACATCATTACTTGGATGTATTTTGATTCAAATGGTTTCAAACACTTTTCTAAATGCATATATATAAATACGCAGTTTAACCTTTTCAGCCATAGAATTCCTATGGTACCTTAAAATCTGTGTAGCCCAGAACTATAGAATTGTTTAGGTTGAAGAAGACCTCTATGGTCATTGAGTCCAACCATTAGCCCAGCACCATTATGTTCACCAGTAAACTATGTCCCCAAGTGCCATATCCACACCTTTTTTGAACACTTTCAGAATGGTGATTCCACCAGTTCCCTGGGCAGCCCATTCCAATGCCTGACCACCCCTCCAGTGGAAAAAATTTTCCTACTATTTCACCTAAACCTCCCCTGGTGCAGCTTATATGCCTTCCTCCTGTCACTGGTGTCCTGGGAAAAGACTGACCCCCACCTGGCTACAGCCTCCTTTCAGGGAGTGGTAGGGAGAGGTAAGGTTCTCCCTGAGCCTCTTCCAGGCTAAACACCCCCAGCTCCCTTAGCTGCTCCTCATAGGACTTCTGCTCCAGCCCTTTCAGCAGCTCCAGTGACAGCAGTGACAGTTGGCAGTGGAGAGGTGACTGCAGTTGTATTTTCTTCATAACTTCTGCTTGGTACTGACTACTGCCTGCTTCACGTCTTTTCTTACTGATTCCACTTTATTTGATGCCACTTTTTATTTCTAAGTACCATGTTTATTGTACTGCTAAGTCAGAAACGAGTCTGCCTTCTTAATGCTTTAGGGATCTCAGCTTCTGACCATCTGCTATACTTTTAATGAAAAGCTGTGAATATCTTTTTCTCTCCTTCCCCACATTTTACATTATAGCGTGTGCTATAGGGAGTTGTGCAAGGTGCCAAACTTTCTCAATGCCCATTGACTTCTCTTTGAGAAGATCAATTAACAGGATAAGATCAGTAAAATCTGGTTTCGTTGAAAGCAGAAGTTTTGTCTGTATTTTCTAGGAAATGCATGTATGAAGGTGAGCATATCTTGTATTATCCTGGATGTATTTCAAACGTGTAAAACATTTTATTTCCAGGATGATCTTAAAGCAACTTTAACAGCAAAGAACCGAGAAGCCAAGCAATTATCTCAACTGGAAAAGACACGTCAGCGGTATCCATCAGATCTACACATTATCGTATCCTGCATTTCTAGTCACTATGAGAAATATTTGTAAAATTTCTTGGGAATTAAACTGTTGTGTTTAGGAAGTAGTAGTAACAATAATGATGCTCCTTAGAGGGACTGTTTTTAATGTTGAATCTTTTCTTAAACTTTATGATGAGTTACAGCTTCTAATAGCTGCTTTGTTACTTTTGAATTGAAAAGAAACTGATTTATTTGATATGTTTATGCAAGAGAGGTAGGCATAGATTACATCTAAGAATTTGGAAGGTTTTGAAAGTAAGTGTAATCAGACAATTCCTTTCTTATTTCTGTGGGTTTATTGTTTTATTGTTTTTCTCCCTGCTGTTTTGGTAATTGTGCTTCCTGGTACTTAGATGGGATATGAGTTTCCTTCACCTGCATGAAAGGAAAAGTTGTTATTCTGTTAGTAGAATACTCAACTACACTCCTCTTCCTTTCAAAAGACTAGTCACCCTCCCCAGCATACTATTCTGTATCATAGTGGGAAAAATTAAGCCTCCATCAAACTGAATTAGAATTTCCATTAAAATCTCATTGAAGTTTCAAATTCTGAAGCAATTGGAGTCCAAAGAATGCCAAAATAAGTGGGATCAAGGCAATGCTACTTCAGTCCCTTTATGCATACATATTATGATACGGAATCTAGGTTCATGATGTGCTGTTTACTTTTTATTTCACTCTAGTGTTGGACTCGGGGGTTAAGCAGTCCTATTCGTTGTTGGATTTTATCAACTCTATTTCCGAATCTTCAGGATCTTTCTAGTGACTGGGGCATGAGACTGTAGAAAGAGTGAAAATGACTATGTTGGTCAAATGCAACACAGAAGAGCTACATTTTATTTTTGTCTCTGCCAGAGAATTTCCATTTAATATTCATCAAATCAGTTAAATCAAGTGATGACTAATTAGAATTCCTTGTATAATAAAGACAGACATGTCAGCCACAGGGTTAGAACTTGATCTGTCTTGCAAAGTTCTCTTTTGCTGGAATTAAGGGAGTATATTGTAACAGTAAGCTGTTTTCCCCAAAGGGAGATTGGTCCAGCCAATTCCCATTTCATTCCATGGGTATGTCACTGGCAACTAGTTCATTTCTTCTTCTTTTCTAAGCTTCTCCCAAATACCCTTCTATGACTTACCTTCTTGTAACACCTGTTTTATGTACTTAAGGCTTTGCCTGAAGAGTTATAAAATCTCAGTACAGTCTGATCCTGCACATGGACAAAGGCACTGAATGCTGATAGCTGCATTTTAGAGTGATTGGATAAAATGCATTAAAAGGCTTTATGAGCAGGAATGTGTTCGTTTGCTTTTGAGGGTGTGTGCAGGTCAGCTTTGAGGTCTGAGAGAGGCTTTACCACATTAGAGCACAGCAGCTGGGCTCCTGCAGGGGTTTTCTTATTCTTGAGCAACTGTGATGTTGTAGCAATGAACAACTTCGGCCACAGATAGCAAAGGATCTGTACTCACCCCCATTTTACAAAATGGGGTGTTAGCACAGCTTTGGAAAGAAAACATTACCAGATTTTTAAAAGTACAAAAATACATTTTTGTAAATCAAAATCCATTTTTTTTCCAAAATAGCCTACCTAGGTTGCCTGCTTTTTATTTTATTCTTTTAAAAACAAATAACCAAACCCTCAGTCCAGGACAAACAGCTGTCCTGAAATGTTTTGGCCTGGATACTTGATTTCTAGCAGAGCTCTAACAAACTGTGGATCTTACAGCCAGAAGCTTCAGACAACGTAATAGCGCTAAATATATATAAACATAGAGATATAAATATTTAGTTTGGAAATAACCAAGGTAAGTAGTTCACAGTATATTAAAAGTAGAAGTGAAGATGGACACTTCCATGAATATTGATTGTCACATTGCCATTTTTTCCTTTACTAATATTTCCAGTCACAGGTGAGTGTTCAGAAGAGAAAACACCAAACTGCTGTTGTGCAAACTATGCAGGCTCTACAACTTCAGACACTTCACTCTACAATAAACAGAATTCCTCTCCCAAAGCACCCGTGCACAAATTACAGCCAATCTATTTAAGATGTATTGAAAAGATGTATTTGATTATCACAGAAACTACATACTGTATTTGTATGTGTAAGGGCTACTTATGCATAATAGCTGCCTTCACTTACAGAGAGTGACTGAACTAACTGAAAATACACAAAATGTCTTCTCTTACTGTCCTTCCCTCCTGTGTTTTGGGCAAAATCAGGAAAGAGAGATGAACATGTGACCTTATGTACTACTAAAGATTGTTACCAATTTTGCTTGCCCAGTAATGGCAGAATTGTGTCTGTGACTTCAGGCTGTTTTTGAAATCAGATTGTTTCAAATTGATAATCCTGTAATATAAAATCAGCAGATTATAATCACAGAAGTTAATAGGGCATGGCTTATGCCTTAGGTTTCCATATATGTAACACTAAAAGCTAGATCACAGGAACTAGACCTGTGGTGTCTTTTTCCCTTAAAAAAAATCCTCTCCTAAGCTGCAGTTTTATAGAAATGGGAAGAACCCTACGACTTGATCATAGGATATAGTATTTGATCCATATACTACTTTCAAATCTCACGACAAAATAGATTTGTGATGGTACTTACTGACTGAGGCTATAAGTATCACTAGTATATGATGTTTGATCAATAATGCATAGAAAATAACAGAAGTTTAGACGCAAATTTTGTAGATTTCAAGTGAAAGCTCCTACAACTGTACATTGTTAATTTGTAATAGTACACAGTTCTCAGACTTTACTTAATCAGAATAGTTTCAATATCTTTCATTATAGTGAACTTTATATGAAGTTCATAATTATATCTAATTAAAATAGCTATCTAAAATGCTTTTTGTAGTAATAAAATAAGAAAAAATGTGTATTTATGTGTTAGGAACTGGTTGCTGTGTCCCCTTCCCAATGTCCTGTTGAAGATACTTCAATAATACAAAAATATTAAAAATATTAAATACCTGAAATGCCTTTGAATCTAAAAATTACAGTAACTCTAGCCTGCAGATTGAGATATTTATAAGATAAGCACATTAGTTCCAGCTGCTGCTATAATTGTCTATTTAAATAATTTATAAAAACTTACGAAGATGAGGTTCAGCACACGATACTGGAAAATATTCTTTCTGGACCCAGCAGGTTGATCTACACTAGAAAACAAAGGGTGATCTTTCCTGCTCACCCACCACTCTGGCCTGTGCTGGATTTCTTACCTAAACCCAGTCACTGTGTTGTCAGCAGTGCCAGGGCTGGCTCAGTAAAACTATCACATGATTATTACAGAAAATGAATCAGGGCAGAGGGACTTTCCTGACTGGCTGCAGCTGGTCATTTTTTGTTTCACATCAAAGTCACAACAGTGCAGAAGGCATCTTTATATGTTCATTAAGCTACAGATTTAAAGTACTGTACCACAGATATGTATTGTTTTGAAAACTCAGATTTAAATGTTTTCATGACAATTACAGCAAATAGCTTTGTATCAAATACAAGACTAATTTCACTTTTGTGTTACTTTACGAGGCTGAAAGTGAACTGCAGAGAGCGACACTGGATGCTACTCGAACAACTCGGCACTTAGAGGAAACCATTGATAATTTTGAGAAACAGAAGATAAAAGACATCAAAGTAGGCGTGCTCATATTTCATCTGGCATAATAAAATTACTGTAGTTAGTTGGGGTCAAGTTTGGCAACATTCAGTATTCACTGAAATGCAGATCTCATGGTGTCCATGAATATTTCACAGAATTGTAAATTATAGATATGTATAGAATTTACAGATAACTTATCCCCAACCTGTTATAAAAGACTCTTCAAAATAGCAAAACTTTTGACTGACAACATCTTGTGAATACCTGTTGGAGATTATCAAGAGACTTTCCAGTAAAACATGGTATACCTAATACGTTTCCTCTTTACTTTTCAAGTATTTCTTTAGAATTTATGATGAAATAATAATAGTATAAGTGATAGCCCAGCCAGCATTTATGTTTCATTTCTAAAATTCAGGTCTGACTACTTAAAAGTAGTAAGTATCATGCAGTTATTTATATCATATAAATACCAAACACAGAATACAGTAATTTTTTGAAGTGGAAATGTACTTTACTGCATTAAGAAAACCTTTCTTTTAATTTGCTTTCAGAACATATTTTCAGAATTTATAACTATTGAAATGTTGTTCCATGGAAAAGCTTTAGAGATATATACTGCTGCCTACCAAAATATCCAAAATATCGATGAAAATGAAGATTTGGAGGTAAGTGATTGAGATTTCCTTTTCTATTTTTTTCCTATATAAAAACAGTTTTCACAGTTGGGCTGCACATGTCCCACACAGAAAAATACAACAAATATTTCCGGTTCTCAGAACAAACTCATGTATACCAAGCCCTTTTTTTGCACTTCTTCAGTAAGAGCGTGCAGGTTTATAATCTCAGAGAACACAGAGAGCAACTGCCTTGGCAATCTAATCTTTCCCACAAAACACAGAACAGAGACTCACAAAATTACCTGCCACTCCAAGCTCCGCTAATCATAGTTTCTAAAAAACACTTCTTTGGCGAATCTTGCTCTAAAGATGCACATAGAAAAAAATCTTACACTACTGTGATGATGTAAAGACTAATTACTGCATTAAAGATCATTCTCTAACCTGAATTTCATTTGTTTGTTTTCATCTTTTAGTCATTTTTTATTAGGCTGTTCTAGAATTAAGAGACATCTGTTATTTACTACATTGGGGGTTTTGTCTTATGGCAGTTAACAGCTTCAAGTCATCCTTTCTTTTCTATTTGGATTATAGTGTCTCTTTCTCAAGATGTGCTTTTCAGTCCTTTATTCATTCTTGTGGTTCTTCTGGAATGTGTGTTGTGTATATATGTTTGGTTTGTCAAAAAAGCTGGATCATTTTCAGTCTTTTTTTGTAAATCCTACCAGTCATAGTTTTATTTTGTCTATGACATAGCTCAGAACCAAGTTAGCAAGTTAGACTTAAAAACCCATGATTCTTCAGTGACAGTCATATTTGAGACTACTTGGTAATTTTACTTCATTTAAACTATGCCACAGCAATTTTTTACTATTCTAGTTTCACAATTACAATGTCACTTGGCACCAATTCAAAAATCTCCGTTAAGTCAATACTTTGTCTTTCACAACCAAATTTCTAATCTCATTTTAAAATTTCTTGTTAATTGGACAATTACTTACTTTTCATAAAAATACTGACCATAATTTACCATCTCCTTGACTTAAAGCCTTGCACAAGTAGCTTTATTGGTTATTGAAATAACTTGAAAATATAATGGATGTTGTGGTCTCCCCTGTATTTTAAGAGGTTTCCCAAATTTTTCTTGAGTTGTACATCTCCTGTACATTTAAAGTAAAAATTTTCTGATGCCATTGTGACCAACAGCAGGGATTTGCTTGTGAAGGGGCTAAGAGTTCATCTTTGCAAGAAATTCAGAGTCTGAAGGAATTTCTGGGGTCCATACCTCTAGCTTAGCCTGAAACTCAGCTTCATATGTTGGTGGGAAACTACAGCAGTTTTCACTGTGTAAATGTGCTCAAAACTCTGAAGAATGTTTACTTTGACTACATAAGTATGTTGATGTGTCTCAGGTTAAGTAAGGATGTTGTGATCAGTCCAAACGATAGCAGATGCATATCTCTAGATCAGGTTTCATTGTCCAATGCTGCATTTCTGCTAGCTTCAGTCTTGGTGATTCTTAGCTTGCAAGTGTCTAAGTCCCAGCTTTCTTCATCTGATTAGGTTTTTCGGAGCTCACTTTATCCACCAGACTATCAGTCTCGCTTAGATATAGTTCGTGCAAATTCCAAGTCCCCTCTGCAAAGAACTGGCTCCTCAAAATCTTCACTGAGAACAGTACAGGTAAGAAAGAAAAATAACATACTAAATCACTTATTAAAGCTCTGCTTAACATAATCTTTCAGCTAATGCACATGGATCTATTGTCTTTACTCAGTTCAAGACTGTCAGAAGGGTAAAGAAACTTTCAAGGGCATAAATTTCATATTAAGCTCTTAATAATGCAGCTTTATCATTGAAGGGAAAAAACTCTCAGCTTGTAAAGCTGTATTGCTTACTTTTTGACAAATGCCATTTCCAGTGATACTTTGTCTTCCATCAGTAAACTGTGGCTTCTAGCAGAGAAGAGATCTAGGAGCTTATTTGAAAGAGTAATGACATTCTTTAAATAGACTTGCATATTCTTAGTATTCAGATTCTAGAGTGCGGACTCTCTACCAGATCCTAATTCAGACTAGTGATACCTTCTAGCAGCAGAGCAAACCCATGACCTCTCCTTTTATACTCTGAAAATTCACAGCAGGTGAGGAAAAGGATGATAAAAATGAGTGAAACAGTTGAAAACAGTGCCACTCTTTCTGGACCAGATACCTTGCAAATATCTTAGCCACTTGTATACAGCAGTAGACTTGCAGACATTGCAAAATGCCTAAATTATTTTTAATTTATTGCAACTGTAGTCTTGTAACTACAATGATTCTTACCAGTGTTCCAGTTAAAGACAAAGCCACATTTGAAATGTATGTATCTTACTTTTCTTCTTTGAACAGAATCATGCATTGATATTGTAGTAGGGAAAACTTTTCTTGACTTCATACACACACCTTCTCTGCTCTCAAGACAGAACAGATCAATTATTACAGTTGAGCTTTTCTATTATTGAAAGTATGAATTGTGTCATCTGAAGAGATAGAACCTAGTGATTCAGTGCATGAAGTACTACCTTGACTGATTAACTAGCCAGTCCTCTCTATCACACAAGCAAATTTCATGTTCAAGCTACTTCAGAAAATATGAGAAAAAACACAAAACAAGAGAAAACTGAGTATACATACACTGTGATTTCTCCCAGAGGTGGAGTGGAATTCCATTTTGACTGACTTGCAAGTTAACCCTTCTCTTCTCCAGGACCGCTCTCTTAATTACAACTTTGGGTGTTAGTGTTCTCATAACCTCTCACTTACCTGAAAAGAACAAGTAATCTAGACCTAGAGGGAAACTGCAGTGCAATTCAAAATAATGTCATCTTACTTGGCTGTGCAGTGTATCTGCAGAGGAGGATCACATGGCAGAAAAAGAGAGGTGGAACACCCTACTAATGCAGTCACCATAGGGCAATGAAGGAAGGGCAGCCTGTTCCACACACTCCCCATGTTGTCCTTCCTGATTCTGCAAATAGTGTGGCGCTGAATTACACTGAGGGCTCTAATCTCTGAAACCACCAAACATCTCATGAGAAAAAAAATGTTGTATTCAAAAAAACCTTCAGGTGACTTGTTTTATCTTTTCTGTGGATCTTTCACTCGGAAATTTTTCACAACTCTAGTTTCCTGTTACACAGTAATCCTTTACTGACTGTAATGCAGTATTTTGCGATTTCCAGTGTAAAGCGGTATAAATAATGTGGCAAGCAGTTCACAGAATCACACGGCCCCCTGAGTCTTTGGGGCAGGGAAGGACAGACACACACACACTAACCTGTAGGTGGGGGACACTGTGGGAAGTCACTGCATACCAAATGGAATAAAGTGTGCCAGTAACACAATTCAGGTCTTTTCAGAGGATTTAACACATACCATCCTTGAATTTATTTCTGGTTCTGTGGACTAACTTTCTGTAATACCTGAATGTGAAAAAATGAATCAAGCTCAAGAGGTACTTTATATTTTTAACAAAGAGCTACCTCCTTCATTTTACACTTGGCAATTTATCCTCAGCATTTTGGTTTACTGATTCACGTTGGTGTATCTTATATTTTAGAACTACAGCAAAACCAAATGACCTTTTCCAGATACTTTAAATCAAACTTGAGTACACAAGAGTCATCTACATGTGTTAAATGCAACAAATTTTTGCACTACCTCTGTAGAACAGCAAAGTATCATTTTAAGCATTATTGAAAATGTCTGCATCCAAATGTTCCAACACTAAGGCAAGAGGAGAAAATTGCCATGCTTCTGTAGTAGCATCTGCAGTGAAACATGGAGCTGAACTGCTTAAGCAAGGACAGTCATCACCGACATGCAACTCATAGAATTAAGTTTTACATAAAATTATTTATGATCAACAAATGATCCCTTTTTTTTGCATTAAGTTATGAAAAATTAAATTTCAATACTGATATGTTTTAGTTCTTTGGCACAGTAACTTGGATTTAAACTGTGTAATTTCTTTTCTCACTTTCCCTCCCTGATCCAGTTTGGTTCTTAGGGATAGCCATTTTAGCACCAATAGTGGTAATATTTAATATACTATTTAGTTAATTGCTGCATGGTCAGAAGTATTTGAGTAGTGTGCAGTGTAGCCACTACTGCTACACAGAAAAGCCATAAAGCCAAAGCACTTCTTATTTCAGGAAAGGGGAAAAGGGAGCTTTTCTTCAGAAATACAATGCAAGTTCTCCTGAAGAATTTCAGATTCTCTGAACTAGAAAAAAAACTTGGAAAATTAGTCTGTCCCATGGAAGTGAAGCTACCTTAACAGGCTCGATCTGCAGCATTCTTTAATCTCCAATTACAAATCAGTGCCATTGTCTTTTTCTTCTTTCACAGAATGAGAGACTGCTGCTTTAGACATTTCAACTCAAGTTAACCCAGCTTCATCTGATGAATTAACTCAATTTTCTGTTGTGTTCAGGAATTTGTAAGCAAGCATTTGCTTCAAGCTAAATGATGTACTTTGTGAGCATCAACAAGATTAAGGATTCTTCTGCTTTAAGAAGTTCAATGACTACAGTTTGCTTTATGCACACACAAAAAACTTACGTTACATATGTGGCTGTATGAATTATAATATCTCAGAAGTCAATTTAATAATGAGCATTTAAGGACTTTTAAAATAGGGTGCTTCTTAAAAAAAAGGCAACCTTTGTCTTCAGTACAGAAGTTTTATTCTATCACTGTATGTGAGAATACACAGAAAATATAACCAAAATTAGAGCTGCAGATGCCCTTTGAGAACTACTGAACCTGAAATAATTTTTCAAAAGCATTCCAAATTACTTGGATAACTCTCTTCAGTGTTCTCTTTCTCATAGGGAAAGAAAAAAACCCCATATATCTTTCTTTAAATTGTAAATGTTGCATTGTCTGTGAAGAATCTGTCTTCAATAGGAATTAGATTGAGTCCTCATTAGAAAAAAGTACAGACTGCAGGATCTGTCAAATGAGATGAAAGCTTGGCAGCTGGCACTTGTTTTTAATGTTTGATGAACCAAGAGGAGGAGTCACTCTGAAGGCAAGCACTCATGGGCAGGGCAGGAAGCTCATCTATTAATCAACTCTTTTAATAAGTTTGTCTAATTCATTCTTAAAAGAAAAAAAAAACAAGCTTAGAGCAGCATAGTTTTGAGCTTTTAACTGAAGAGGTCTGATGTCTTCAACATAAGATTAGGCCCTAATACTCATCTTCAGCCTGCTGTTTCAACAGCCAACCCAGGAAAAAGCTGATTTGCATCTTGTTGATTTTTGGCATTAATTGGATCAAAATACCATTTTCCCTATCCCATAATAGTTGTCAAGGACTATAGGGATTTTTTTAGCTTTTAAAAATCATTATTTTTATTCTGTTTTATTCTATTTTTATATCTTTCCATTGGCCTGCATGTTACAAAGGGTTAATAAACAAACAACTTACCCCCTCTCCCAAATGAAAACCCTACAAATACTTACACTGAAAATGCCAATGGAGAATTAATTTTTGTTTGCAGAGAACAAACAGTTGATATCCTTTTCTTGGATTTTTGTTTTAGCAGATTTCCCGCAGAATGCTAAGAAAAGATGAAGAAGAGGAGGAGGAGGAAGATGAAGAAGAGGAGGATGAGGAGGACGAATTTGATGCTACTAAGGAAGTGAGATAACAAAGCTGTTCAAAGAGGGGTTTTTTTATTATGGGAAAAAAAACCCCTTTACCTAAAGGCTTTTTTATGTTGGATCAAAAATTTCACCGGGGCTATATATTTAAAATGCCAACAGGAGCAAGAATCAGCACTAATTGTAGAGTGCCAGACAAAAAATGACTGGTTTCAAAGAATGGAAAAAAATCTGCTGAAAGTAGACAATTTCAGTAGCTAGAAAATTAAAATATTTAAATAGATGCCTGTATTATATTTGCATAGATGTTATATTGTAATCACATTTGCTTAAACTTACATGATGAACAATGTCCAAAAACTGCACTAAGCTTTCAAGCAGTTATGAACGTTGTTTTCTTGTTACTCTGCCAATATATTACCTCTCTAGCTACACACCTCTTGAATTTATTAAGTACTCTAGCTGTACCTGTTACAATCAGGTTTATACATCCTAAAGTAACTGTAATAATCAAGAAACTGTTTGCAGCACCAACCTGTTAAGATTTCATTTTGCTATCCACCCTGGATGGCAGAAGGCAGGGTGAGGTGTATTTTTTTCTTATTTTCATTTTTCTCAGGCTTTCATCAGGCTCAGATGACTTTTGATTCCTTTACACATAACAGAATGAACACTCACAAATAAGGACCTGGCCCAGTATCTATGTTTAATGCTGTTTTGCTTTTAAATAAAAGTGCCTTCATGAGAAAACTAGTGGATATTTTATGTAGTTGATGTTTATTATATTAGTTGACATGCTGTTCAAATTTCATATGTTTAGCTACATGATTCAGTACTGATTCCATCAAACATACAGAAACTACACATTTTGAGTGTAATTTCTTATCCTGTTTGGAAACGGTGGTTATGTGTGTTCATTTTTTAACAGTGATGGTTGTCTGCCAGAAGGCTGCTACCACACTGTTCACCTCTAGCTTTAGTATCTGCTAAAGAATGAATGCAGAATTTAAACTTGTCACTGGGAAAACAATTTTAAGTTGTAACAAAATATTCTTGCAGTTACAGAAATAAACCAGGAAGTGTATTTATAATATTGATGCTGCTTTTGTACACCAGTGCAAAGTATGCAATGCATAGCTGTTTTGACGTAAGAAAAATCAGGTTTTGCCAAAAATTAATGTGGTGAAAATAAAAGTGAAAAGTTCACAATATAGGGTTCTTTTTTAAACCCAGAAAATAATTTTACACCAGCTGAATTACTGTTGGCAAGAAGTAAATACCAATGAGCAAAACTTCAAAAGTATCTAGGTAATTAATTCCCATGAATTTCAGCAACTAAGGCACTTCAATAAATAGTTGTATCACATCAGAATTCTAGTGACCACCACTTTACCATTTCATATGCAGTGAAGTAGTCCATCTTCAAAACAGATGGCTAACTTCATAACAATCTCAGCTTTGCATATAATATACATATATGTAAATAGCAATTATTTGTGTACTATGCCTTGAGAAAGCAATTCTGAAAAAAAGGCACTTGTGTTTAGATTAATTGCCCTCCAAAAGATTACTAGCTACAATACAGAAAGAGATTTTTGTTTTCCCCAGCAGCATCAAATTCATTTTCCCTACATCACAAAAAAGTCAACTTCAGGAATTACAGAAAAATTTCCAGAAAAGAAGTACAGTGTTGGGCAAGTTTGTCCTGCATGTGTGATGTCTTAAGTTTGCATGCTGCACAGAAATTGTGACCTTGAAACTATAGGTGAAAAGTCCCTGATTAAAATACTTCACAGCCAGAATAGTAATTTAGATTATTAAAGAAGTATTACCTGAAGATACTTCTGCAAAGAATTTTCTCATGGTACAGATGCAAACTACAAGACTGCCTTGCAGTTACTCCATTCACTCGTTTGTATTTTTTATTACTGGCACCTAGATGATGCAGGTTTGTATTCATTCTTGCCTAGACTATTTTGCCACTCTGTTGAACACACTGGCACATTCCTTTGGGATTAAAGGTGCTCATCACACTGTCATGTTAGACCTTCCCTAAATGCCTCAAGCTGCTTTCTTTCATAGGTGATCACTATCTCTAGTTTTTGACAATAGAAACTGTTCTCCTTTACATCAGAAATTTTGGACAATGGTAGCAAAAGCTACTTCAGAGAAGGCATAACTAAGGAAACTTGCTGTGTTTTATATCAATATCACAAACTGTTGCATTTCTTTTGTTACTCTTTATTATATGGAAGGTACTTAAAAAGGAAGAATAGTAGTTCAAACCACATAATTATAGAGAGTCTCTGATTTGTCCTTTGTACTGGAAATACAGTGCCTCCAAACCACTAACATCTGATGTTATAAAACCCTATTATCAGGAAATGCTGTCACCACACCCTGGACCTGTACCATCTATTCAGGCAGAATCAGAATATAATGCCCAGTCTGGAGAGGCAGGGGTAAACAGAGACAGACAGACACACACAGACCCAAAACACCAACCAGATAACAGCTATAAACTAAGAATCAACTTCCTATTAGCCTTATTATTTAACTAATGTACTGGCATCTCTTCCCAATTTTCCTATGCTTCAGTGCATCTATACACACTTCGAGGTACAACTCTTCTCTTTTATAGACTTTGAAAAAATAATATTTTTTGGCCTATCAATCAAACATTTCAGATTAACCTAAAGTAGTCATAAACTCTGATCTGGCTTTAAATGAAATACAAATCAGCTACAGGGCAAACAAAAGAACACTTTCAAATGCCTGAATGATGCCCTCTGCCATTACAAATTTTATGATACCTCTTACAGGTTCACCAAGGGGGAAAAGAAGTTTACCATCTCAAAAACTAATAGTATCTTATCAGCAATTACTCTTAACCTTTTCTGAGAACAGATAATGTTTTTTCTAAAAGATAATCTCATGCTTTACTGGGCAAAACACTTAATAAACTCCCCTACCTTTCCAGCTTCCAGGTTTAAAATCTCCTATTGTGTAGTAGCTAGAAGAACTTCAAAACCAACAAATCATCTAAAACTGATTAACTGGAGAAGTTAATTGTATTCACATTTACAATACAGTTTAGTAGTAAAGAGATTAGCTTACAAAAATAGTCACAATGAAGTTTTCAACATGATGATGAGGTCAGGAAAGTTTATTTTCAGGATTCTCACGTCTTTATTTTCCCTGCAACAGCTTCTGGCTCCTTGATCACCTTTACTGTAGCTATTAAATAAAGCACAAAACTGTTGGGTTTTAATTCCTTTGAATTTCAGAAGAGGATTCGAAACTGTATGATTCTGAAGGTAATTCCTACCAGACAGCAAAAACCAGTATGCTAAGTGTTCAGAATTTGAAAACTTGGCCATGTATGTTTCTTTGCTCAGAGGAATCTACATATACAGACCATATCATTCAAAAAGCTTTTCTCTTGGCACTTAAAGCACAGAACAAATAGTATGCAGAAGAGGTAAAGCTACACTAACCTTTTAGAAATTATAGAACAAAAAAATCCATTCATTTTGTTTGCTTGTACCAAACGGCTGGCATGGAAATTTTGCAATGATGATGACTTTACATAAGGCAATTAAGGTTTGACCACCAGTGAGGGGGGAGCATTCACTGGAAAGGCTGCCCAGACAGCTCTGTCCGTAAAGCTACTAAAGATGCAATGGACAAGGCCTTGAGTAGCCCAGCCCCTTCTAGCTGAAACTGCTTTGAGGAGGGGATTGGAATAGACCTCCCTCCATGAATTCCGGATGTTTTGGTATTGCCCATTCAAAGGTTAAGGTTCTTCATGCCAACTTACAACTTTGTTGTATCAATTTGAGGGGACTGAGACTTAATTCTTTAGTAGTACAGATACTGTTGCACAGTTGCAATGCCAATGAAAGTCCTTGCCCACACAACCAAAGTTGCCTACTAAGCCTGAATTTTGAAGACGCAGCTTTTCCAAGCTACCTTTTATTTTTATCCTAAAATTTCAACAGGCTGGTACCAAACCAATGAAAACAACATGTTCTAAATGCTGACATAAGCGTTTATTTTATTATGTAAGAAAATAACACAGTTGGTTGTCAGCTTGGTTGCCAGTGACAGACGTTAGTTAAAACTGATCAGATTGACCTGGAATGCATCCAGACATCATTAGCAAGTTAGTATTCATATTATGCAGCATGTGAAGATAAAACAAAGACCACTGAAGTCAGCATTCTTAATTTAATTCCAACATTCATTTTCTGCCTCAAGGTACTACAGTGAGAAAAAGGCCTGTATAACTGATTAATACAGCCTCTGCAATCTCTGTAAACTACCCATCCATTGCTGTGCTGACAAACTACCAGTTCACTCTTTCCAGAGGAAGCTGCCCAGCATCATTCTCACCAAGACGCAGAACTGCTGAGCATAATAATTGAGATCGTTAACTGTACAAGTTTTAAACATAAGACACACATTTAAAAGGCAATTTCCTTTTTATTTTAAAAAAGTTGCAAAGCCAGCTAATGAGAACAGGAAGCTCTTTAAAAGGAATGCCTGCAAACACATGAAACTGAATAGAATCTGAAGAATTTACACAAGAAGAAACAAAAGAAAATCAGTAATTTTTAAAATTTTATTAAGCTAACCTCATTAAAAAGTGTCATTTACTAATGCAGGTAGCATTGAAAATCTTCTATTTGAACCGTTTGTGTGGTCAGTCAACCAGCACTTACATTTTTATTTGATGCAAAGACATAAGACTGGAATTAATCTAAAAAAAAAAAAAACAAAACAAAAAACAAACCCAAAGCATTACAACTCCATCCCTTTACACCTTGATGTATGACATTCAATGTCCTACAGATATTTCAACCAAGAGCTAAACAACTGAACTGGATATTATTTACAGCTGTTGATCGTAACTGTTTCTTTTGCATCTTCCAATAATTAAAATAACTGTCAATACTGTCAAACCTAGAATGTGTTATTAGAGTATCTTTTCCTCCTCTACAGCAAACTCAACTTAACTTTCCGTGGACCAATGGGCCTATCATTCAGTTCATTTATAGCAGCCATAGCTTCCTCATAGTTTGTCATAGCAACAATGGCATCACCAGAAGGTAATCCTTGTTCATTGTACTGCACAGAAACTGACTCCGGTATCACTCTGTAGCCATAGAAAAAATCCAGAATCTCATTGGGAGTAGCTTTAAAAGGTAAATTTTTCAATAAAATAGGAACAACACGTTCAGAACCACCAGTGAAATTTGGATCTGGCATAAATCTTCCTTCAGGAAAACTTCCCATTTTATTATTCCCAAACTCCATTCTGCCAAAAGGTTCACTGTCACCACCAAAATCCATGAGGGGTGGTGGACCCCTAAAATCCTTAGGAGGGCACATGAAGTCCTCAGGAGGATGTCTAAATTCAGAATGATGCCTGAAGTTCCCAGGGGGACCGAATGAATGCATGGGTGGCCCTTGGGGTGGCCCAGATGGTGAACCAACTGGACGGGAGAGGTCACCTCTGTCATATGGATGTGAATGACCGTGCATTTCATTTGGTGCAGATAATGGTGCAGCTACACCAAACTTCTGCATTTGGTCTTGAGATATAAGTCTTATTAATACTTCTGTTCCCAAAAATATCTGACGATTTAAATTTTCTGCTTTCATGGCTTGTTCTTCAGACTTAAACTTCACTAGTGCTTCTCCCAGTCCAACTCCTTTTTCATCATAGAGCAAGTAAATATCATCTTCATCAACATCAAATCTCGCAAAGAATTTTTGCACTTCAATTTTTGACACATCAAATGGAAAATTCCTTACATAAACACATGTCTTGGGGCTGGAATGACCTTCCCGATAACTTTTTTCTGATATGGCCTGTCCAAGATGATCTCTGTCCAGTGATCTTTTCCTCTCACAAGAGTCAATTATTTTCAACATTGACTTTCTTGAAATTGGAAAAATGTAAACAGGACGATTGAGAAGAACCTTTCTATGACATTCCAAAGCAGCCTGATATTCTCTCTCATTCCTTAACACCACAAAGGCATCTCTAGTCCTTTTCTGATGCTTATCTGTTAGAATCTTGATCTGTTTGCTATGTATATCCAGATCAGGAAAAAAATCTCTCAAATCTCTCTTCTCCACGTTAAAAGACAGATTTCTTAAGTGTATGTAATATTCCTGGCTGGGAGATGAACGAGAATGTGTTCTTTGCCTCCTTGGTGATCGTGAGTGAGAATGCTTCCTTGAATGCATGTAGCCTGAACTTTTTGGAGAATGGTCTTCGAACAAAAAGTGATCTATTTCATCTGGCATGTCTATCCTCCCACCGCATTCAATCCACCGTTCCTCTGTCGTTGGACTAATTTCTATAAACCTCTGACCCATGTATTGTCTGTGACGTTTAAGTCCTTCTAAGGCATCACCAGGTGTAGCACATTTTACCAAGCAATCACCATTGTTTAAACCATTGCGGTGCTTTATCAGAATCACTCCATCCACACGTATCCCCGAAAGGAAAGCACGTACTTCAACTTCTGTTGCAGAGTAAGGTATACCACGTAGAAATAAGTAACAATCATCTGGGTTAAACGGGTGAGAATCCTTTCTTAACTGATAGTTTGACTTAGGTACACCCATATCACCATGTCTTGTGCCATTGGTGTGGAAACTATCCTCCAGGCGATTTGGTGGCCCATAACTAGGTTTTCTTATTCCTTTTGGAGAAGCTGTAACTAAATGTGGTATATCTCCAGCACTTGATGCACCAGAACCATTAGCACCTGTTCTTCTAGAGCCAGACATAGTTTCTCGTCCCCCACGGTCAAATCGTTTCCGGCTCATTTCTATGGTATTCTGCATCTCTGCCTTGCTGCTGAGAAAGAGTTCTATGCGTGAGTCCTTGATAAACCCTCCCGAACAGCTCATGGCACGCCGTGCATCTTCATCTGTTGCAAATATAATAAAAGCCTCCCCAATCTCTCCTCCAATAATATGCACACCTCCATCAGGAATATTCAATCCCAAGAAGAAACGACGAATATCTGGAGGACCCGCAACAACAGGAAGCCCCTGTAAACGGATGACTACAGCCATGCTGAGCTCAACCCACAGCAAAAATCACCTGCAGACAAAAAGGTACACATGATAGCACGTCTTTAGTACTCAGCTATTACAGTATCTTATCACTTAAGAAGCTAGAGCCTTTTAAATGAATGTCCTTGCCTCTTGATCAAGAGAGAAGGTATCAAAAAACCCACAAGTTCACAAGAACAAGATTAAAACACAATTCACTGAATGTTGATTAGTCAGACCAATTAGCTACTCCACCAGCACACGTACACAAATCTATCAATATTCCCTACCCTAAGGGCAACAAAATCCACCTAAGTCACTCCTCAACATCCACAATACCTAAAGAACACCTCAAGTCTTTCACGGCATAGTTACTATATGCCAGAGATCACTGCCCAGTCCTAAGGAACCAAAAAAAATCCAGTTTATTTTTTTACAGGACACTAGTTGATAAAAGGAGAAAGGAAAAAGAATAACTATTGTCACTGGAAAATGAAGTAATTCACAAACAATGATGACTTTACTGCTTTGACAAGTTGCTCTACCCAGTGATCAGTTCTGTTCAAAAATGTATGTTTTCTCAGCATTCAAAAATGTTGTCTCTTTGACGCAGTCAGAGCATTAACTGCAGGGGCCACAAGCATATCCTACTTGCCAACCACAAGTCTGTGAGGAAAAAAGGCTGTGTATGATCTTGCCACAATACTCAGAAGTGTTAAGCTTTTGGCAGCTTACCTGTTTCTGCTTTGGAGACCTGATAAATTCTGTAAAATCAACTTAACTGTGGAAAGAAAATGAAACATAATTAATGGCTGATACCTGTACTTTGCTTTATACACTGTGCTACACTGCTGCAGCTCATCCATAGCAGTGGCTAATACTAAAGCCAAGCATGTTATGAACCCATGTGAAGAACTCCTTCCATGTTCCAAGATCCCATGCACTGCATCTTTCTGTTTCCATTTTAGAAGCAAAAGAAACTCAAAATTTCAGTTGACTTCTGGAAATGATGAAAATACGATGAGATTACTTGGTCATCAATTGTGCCACACTGAACTGTTGCAGTGAACAGACTGACAGTGTATCGAAGGAACAATTCTCAATTGAGTCCTTGAAAGATGCTTAGGTCCATCTCAGGATTACGGGACATGTCCATTCTTCTGAAATACACTGGGTTTCAAAGTTCGCAACAGGAGTAGGCTACTCACCAGTCCAGCACTGCATTTAATGTACGCAGCGAGGACCAGCAAATCAAAGAGCAAAAATATCCAACACAGAGAAACTTCAGAAAGTACCTGAATTTACAAAGCCAACTTCAGTATTTTCCCTATAACCTTACTGTACTGCCTTTGAAACATAAGAACAAAAAGAGCTTGAATACACTGACTTAAACAGACCCTGATTTTCAACATTTTCTAACATCACCCAATAAATAGCACAATAGTCTCAGAACAAACAGAAGCCTCTACAGCAAAGTACCGCATCCCTTTAAAACAAACACAACAGCCCAACACTGAGCATTTGAGAACACTCCTCCTACAAACCTTGCTCTATAAAGCACTAGATCCTGATGACAAGTTACCTATCAATAACCGTAACCTTCACTCCACCTGCACTTAGCAAAACAAGAGCAGAACCCAAATTCTGTAACTAATGGACTCCATGTCACTTGTGCACCAGTACTCTGCAAGCACAACAAACCAAAAACAACTGCCCATTTAGAAACTTCACTAAAGACCATCTGTTCTCTGTACTTTTGTGGTTAGTGGACCCCAGCCAGCAGCCAAGCACCCACACAGTCAATTGTTCACTCCTTGTCCCCATAAGCAGGATGGGAAAGAACAAAGTCAAGAAAACTTGTGGGTCAAAATAAAGACAGTTTCATCAGTGCAAAGAAAAATGTGAAACAAAGGAAACCATTCATTACCTCCCACAGGCTGACTGATGCCCAGCCTTCCTCCAAATAACAACTGCCTTGGGAGCCAAGAAAAAATCTCCCCAAAGAAACCAAAACCATCAAACACAATACTTCTTCCTCTACCTCAGTTTTGTTGCTGAGCATGACGTTACATGGCATGGAATATCGCTTTGGTGAGTTTGGGTCAGCTGTCCCAGCCATGTCCCCTCCCAGCTTCTCACCTACTCTGAGCACACTCACTGGAGGAACAGAGTAGGGAAAACAGATAAAGCCTTGATACTGTGCAAGTGCTGTTCAGCCACAGCCAAAACACCGATGTGTTGTCAACATTCTTTTAGCCACAAATCCAAACTGAACTGTATGGGCTGCTGTGAAGAACATTAACTCCGTCCCAGCCAGACCCAGAATACTTTACAAAGTGTCTTCTCAAGAGATGCAATGGCAGTGCCAAAAAGCATGGAGAATTCAAGGGCAGAATTTTCATACAGCACCTTTGTGTCTTGTAAAAGCAAATCCGCAGCCCTGCTATTTCACGATGTATTTAATCTGTAGTACTTCTGGATTTCACAACTCCGCTTTCTTATCCCAATTTTTAAACATCATTCACAAGAGCTTTCCTCCATAATTCTTCGGTGGTAAATAGCAAGTTCTCCACGATGCATCAGGGATACAATACACAACCTTCAGTGGTGAAAACCAGACACAGTGGTTCCAGATCATAATGAGATCTCTAAAAAGTCCACAACCAGAAATGCAAGTTCAAATAATAAGCTCTTACTGACTGTATGGTAAACAACCAAGCATGGGTAGAAAGCACAGACAAGCCATCCAACAATGTGAAGTGCATAACCAAAAAGAGTTGACTTGTCATGAAAAGTAAGAGCAATTCATTAACTGAATAAGGACTTCAGAGAGCAAGGATTTGGAGAATAAATAGACAACTTCATGCCACAACTTAAAAGCACAGAAGTGTACACAGTTTTATGAAAATTTATATAGGAGCAAAATTGGCTAGAAAACAGTACAATACCTATTCCTCCACAGCCTCGGGAAATTCCAAACATCATGAAAGCCATTAAAATAATCCACAACTTATAAACACTGTAAGAAACTAAGTCTGCACTAGACTAGTATTTTTATCATAACACTGAAAGATTACACAAACTGTATGCAAGTTAGGAAGAACACCCACAGAAACACCCCGACTACGAAAGTGCACCAGTATAGAATAACCAGCGGATTAGGGGAAGATTTCTTATTCTGTTCTTCAAAATAAGCCTTAATAGTAGAAGCAGGCTGCTGCTAATTGCAGTTTTCACAGTGCTGAAGGAAGACGTGAGTGAGCTCTTCAGCTGGGCCCGCTACACGGCGGAATGTAGCACGGAACCGCTTCCGAGCGAGTCGCCCCGCCGGCACCAGCGCTGCTGGAGGGCCCCGCCGCGGGCGGCAGGGCAGGGGACGTGCAAGGGGACGGGGCGAGGGGAGGCCGCCCCGCGCCACACGCGCTTCGGCCCGCCGGAGCCGCCAGTGCTCCGCCCCCACGGGGAAGCCCGTCTGCTTCCCGACACCGGGACAGGGCTGAGTGAGGCACCGGGAGCGGGGAAGGGAGTGGGAAGCCCAGGGACACGAGGAGGCCGCGGCACACGGAGCAGCCGCGCAGCGGTTCCGCAAGGGTCGGGCAACCGAGAACCGGAAAACTCCGCGCCGCCCTCGGTCACACGCCGCATCCCAGGGAGGCGTGCTCTGTCCCTCACACCATCCATCCACGCACCCACCGGACACGCCGCTCGGACGGGCCCCGCAGCTCCCGGCAGCACGGCTCCGCCAAGATGGCGCCGCCTCCACTGCCCCCCAACGCTGAGGGGAAGCTGCCCTGCGCGAGCGCTTCCGGCCGTGAGCGCGAGCCTGCGCGCGCACCCCCGGGGCGGGGCGAAAGGCGCCCCCTCCCCGCACCCCGCCCCCTCCGCCGCGCCGCAGGTAGTGCGCATGCGCCGTCTGCCCTGGCGGTCGGGCTGCTGCGGGAGCTGTGCGATGATAGATCTGTATGATTATAGATCTGTGTAGTGATAGACCCGTGCGATGATGGAGCTGCATACAGCGACCGGTCTCACGGTGAGCGAGCGCCGCGCTGTCCCCAGGCTCGTTCGCGTTCGAGCCGGCGCGTGCCGAGCCTCGGGCACCGCTCGCCGCTACTCCAGGACCGACGGACGCGATTCCTAACCCAGCTCGGGGCTGGCGGAGGTCTAGGTTGTGAGAGGAAAGGAAGGCGGGGATGGAGGAATGGAAGAGGAGAAGAGAAGGTTCAAGGCTGATTAAAGGGAAGAGGCAGAGGGAGAGTACTTTGGTGTGCAAGCGAGGTATTTTATCCTAATGTTTATCCTACCTGCCTTTCCCTGTCTTTACATGTTCTTCTATGCATGTTGTGTACTTGTCTTTCTATACATATTCTGTACTTGTCTGCTCCATTTTACATAGAGAAAAACCTGTACTATTTTTGGTAGATTAACTTAGCAACGTTGCCAATTTTAGGAGCTTTCTCAACAGAGACAAAGTCTTGTTTAGAAAAAAGACACTTTATTCTGTGCAGGGTACAAGGTGGAGTTTTCCACAAATCAAGCACACTAAGCGGTAAAAAGTTACGTCTTTACACAGTCAAATTTACATAAACTTGAGCCTGGGGACAGATAATTCGACTTGAAAACATCAGCTCAACCTTTAAGCACTTGTTGAGCCAGCAAAATAAATCCAGTGAGAAATAAAACATGCTAATGTCGAAAATCAATAGTTAGGCAATTAGCACTCGGAAGAGGGACAATGAGAAATAATTAAAATCCAGGACACAGTGTCTTGCAAAGTTTTGGTAACTTCTGAGAGAATGGGACAGGGAACAGGCAGAAATATGCGCAGAAAGTCCCACTCTTTACTGTGCGGGTGCTCTAGAACAGGTTGCTCAGAGGTGGAGTCTCCCTCCAATATCTTGAAGATATTTAAGAACTGTCTGGATACAATCCTGTGCCATGTGCCCTGGGATGACCCTGCTTGAAAAGGGAGTTTGGACCAGATGCCCACTGTGGTCCTTTCCAACCGAACCCATTTTGTGATTCTGTGGAATGTGAACAACACTGTGTTGATAAAGGTGCAAGAGGTAAAGGGGGAGTAACTGGCTGCGCATCCATTGCTCTAGCATTTTGTGTTTTCACCTTGTTACCAGTTTCCTCTCTGGGGAGAAATTACACACACGTATTACATTTGTATGCTACACTGTGCACCAGTTCTAGAGACAAGGTACCCGAAAGTGCAAACCGGGCCTCGGTGTCCTCTCCTTTCACGCTCCTGGGCTCAACGAGACAAACAAAACCTTCTTAGACCAAGTATATAAACGGGCTTGTGCCCC
>VYZT01010602.1:9865-21896 GCA_013400735.1 Pomatostomus ruficeps
CCGCCCCCGCAGCCCGGCCCGGCCTGCCGCCGGCGCGGGGAGGCCCCGGTGTGCCGCCGCCCCGGGAATGCCGCTCCCTCCCCTTCCGTGACCTGCTGGGGCTCCCCTCCCGGCCCCGGGCTGCCCGCGCCGGCGAGGACCGGGCTGGAGCTGCAAGGGCAGCGTCAGCTGCTCAGTGTCCCCCGGCCCTGCGTTTTGCCAGACGTATTTACTGGTTACACGGGAAGAAAATAGGCTCCAGGAAGGGCTACGTCGTGTTTGCTGCTTCTGCAGAGTTCATCCCTCCCCTGGGAACGGCACAGACCTCGCAGGAGGGGCCGGGCTGCTCCGTGGGGAATTTCTGCGCTCTCTCTGAGCAGCGCGTGTGGGAGCGCTGAGCTCAGCTGGGATGGCAGCATGGGAGATGGCTGGGAAACCCTGGGGAGTTCGGGTCACAGATGGCAGCGGCCGTGTGTTATCATTCCAGACTGCGCTCTGTGACCAGCTGACAAATTGAAACAAGTTGTAAGAACCCCTCTGCGAATGTCGTAAGGCTGTTTGTTAATCGTACTTGGGACTACAAAGAATCATGAGCCATTTTTTTTTATTTTTTAAATGGGTGCTACTGGCCTCTTACTCGAGTGAAGTCAATATCCCTCATGGAAAAAAACAGAGTTGCATAGGATGTTCTGTGGGATGCTTCTGCGGGAGTGATGTAAACAAACTAACACGGAATATTACGGGGGAAATGGAATATGGAGTAACTTAAGTCCCGCAGCAACAGGTGGCAGAGCTGAGGAGAAGAGAGTGCGTGTTCTGGCTCTCTGTCTTGCATCTCTGTCATAGCACAATCTTTGTCCATTAGGAGTAGAGCTTTGTCTCACCAAAACAGTGGCAAAATACACGGTGACATGACCACTGCTATTGCAGGAGATGCTCTGCCAGGTGACACAGCATTGAGCAGTTGTGCCCCGGAGCAATCAGGAGAAAAGCAGAAAGAGCCTCAACAAAAAGCAATCACTTGCAGGACATATACAATAATCAAATCACAGTTCTTTCTCACTTTAAAGATGTTTTTTTTCCCCAGAAACTAAACCCAAAAGAAAATACTGCAAGGTACTGAGGCACTAAACAAGTGGCAAAGGAAAACAGAGACATACTGTGTATCCTTAAAAAATATTCGTAGAGTCAATCCATGCAGGCAAAGTTGCCAAAAGGGGTAAGACTTGCTTAAGAATTTAAAGCACAACAGCATGCTTGGCTACAAAAGTTTAAGGTCTTGGCCTTTTTCATTGAATCAATAAACATAAACTGGAAATGGACAGATTCTAATATAAATTTATACTGAACAATTGAGATAAAATTTGAACAGAATAAATGAGAAGGCATTGTTAGGAGAAAATGCTTGGGAAACGGTATCAGGATTTATTAGGGAAATGAGGAAAGACATATTGTCTCAGATTTAAAAAGGAAATCTCTTAAAAATTGAGGCCTAGCAGAAAGAAAGAAAGGGAACCTGCTAGTACAGCAATACTTTGTTTTCATGGAAAATGCCGCAATGAAAAAGTTTTGAGAAAAAAGGGCCAGGGAAAAAAGTGGAATCAAAACAAATGTCTTTGATAATGATGGAAACATCCTAATAAAAAGAAATTGAAGTGCTCCAGGTAATACAAACATTTTCAGAAAGTAACATTTGAGTTAGTTGACTACCTTAAGAGAAACAAACAAAAAGGACATGGGATAGTATTACTCAGAAAGGAGCTGAAATGTAGGAGATAAATTGCGTTAATTTTCATCACACAAATTGTCACAATCTAGAGATCAACCCGAGGAAGACACACAGAGAGAGGTAGCTTGCAGAAAAGTTGTGGAAAATGATTATGCATAGAAAGTAGGAAACAGAGCATAAGTAGAGAGCTGAACTGCTACAGGCATTTCTGGAGATTTTCTGTGGGAGGGAGGGATGCCACACTGCTGTCCTAGGGAACTGTGAGCTAATTTTGCTACATGGATGGCAGATAAAGCTAGAACCCCAGACCCTGACACCCTACTGTTTTATTTTCTTGGTAAATGAAGATACTCTGGAGAAACGCGAGAAATTCTTGAGTGTAATAAGGACTGCTTTTCCAGAAAAAGGACTAAGCAGGAAAACAGCTGATGTAGGATGATGTATCTGCCACAACAGGGATGTCAGAAGCAAGGCTGACAAAGTTAAGAAGGAAAACCTGAAACTCCCTTTTGGGGCACTGAAAACCACAGAAAATACAGATTTTATATACACGTGAAAGAAAGAAAAAAGATTGTGAGGTGATTTCCCAGAAAGTAGTACCGACAAGAAGGAGCAACTGTGATAAGGGCTGAGGTTCAGCCACTCTTGTACAGCAGCACGTACACAGCTATGAGGTTTGTAGTATTACAGGATGTCCTGCAGACCAGGGAGCAGCCTAATAGCTGTCCTGTACCAAGCTGGGCTTTGTAGGCCATGACAAAGCAGCATTTTATGTAAAGAAAGGGGGCAACTACTGATTTCTTCATCTACCCTAAGGAAATGTAGATTTTTAATGGGGTGTTTGACACCATAACAGAAAAAAAAACCCCATGAATAAAAAGGAAGGAAAGCTTTTGTAAAGGACAAATGTAACAAAGTGGTGCAGTTACAAGAGTACAGACAGCTAAAGAAAAGGCATGACACGAATAAAATTAGAGAAAAAAACAGAGTAAAATTCCTGACCTTTCCAGGTCAACAAAGCAATTCAGCCCCATTTGCAATCAGTCATAAATAATGGCAGTCTTTCTAACTAAAGGTATCTTACATTAGGATACATCCTGACATAAACTTAGATCTGACCCTTGCTTCCTGAATATGGACAAGTTTGTTTTTACTGTTCTTATGAAGTTCTTAATACTTCCGTTACAATTATTCCATTTGCATTTCAAAAAATGTGCTATGGAGGAGAAAACAATAGTATCATTCCTAATCAGTTCTGTCCCTGCCAATTTAGCAAAATGTAAGGGAGCACACATGGAACCTATGAAACCTGAGGAACCTGTGGAGCTTAGGCTGAAAGGCAGCTAGAGATATGCAGAATCTTCCAAACATTTCCTGGTTTTTATATTAATGGATTAATAAACCAATAATGGGAGGAAGAAAAGGATCCACACAAAACTTTCAACATAGGAGCTAAAATGTTGCACTTATCTGACATATAGCGTCTATAATCCAAATGAGGTATCAGAGCTGCGTTACATAAATGGTACTGTGAGTTCTGTTATTTTCCTTGGTGATTTAAGGTTTTAGCCATTATTAATATATGTTAAGAGGTTTGGTCTAGCTGTTTTTGGAAAATGACAGAATGCAAAACCACATGGTTACCTCAAGAGAGGTGTTTTCCTTTAGGTTTCTAGAGATGGGCGCAAGAGAAACCCTTGGCTCTCTTCTGTATGACTAGGTCCTGGTGGCTAACCTTGACCAAGATCATGGTAAAATAAAACTGCAGGAAGTTTACCTGTCCTCCTCGTGAAGGCAAGGAGATTTTTATTAAGAGGTTTGATTTCTGAATGACAGATAACTGTATCAGGCACCGGTCTGGGGAATGTAATACTTTGTGTTGAGAGGAACTGCTGAGATCCAGTTTGTAAACTAGCCAGCTCAAGATCAAATGACAGAGAAAATGGAGTGACTAAAATATGTAGGAAGACACTTAGAGGGTTCTGTGTCTCAACATTGTAATTAAAAGAGCATTGGAGTGGAAAATGTTGCAAATAACTTTTATGACTTTGGCAAGAATATGTCACATAACACCGCCTTCCTAATTTTGTTGGGATAATGACAAGTTAATAAAAAAGTAAAAGGGGACTGTAAATAAGTAAATAAATAAAACCCCAAAAATTAACCAACTAAATAATTAAGTATGGTAAAGTAGGGACCACTGTTTTATGAAATGGCAGAACAGGTATACATCTGGAATTAGAAACTTGGACTGTACTTAATATATGTGTGCATATTTTGATCTCCTTTAGTCTGGCCAGGTTATATGGATTTCAATTCATTTACAGTGATATTTTTGGAAATTTTTAATTACTGGTCTTCACAATGAGGATGAGTGAGTTATTTACTGTTTTGAGATATTATGGGAGATGTACTTAGGATCTGAGATCTGCCCAGTTCTCTGGGATTTAGATGGATCTCATTAGGTTCAGAGTCACTGCAGTAAGTCCAGAAATGTACAGATGCTAACCAGAATGCAAAATCTTAATTATTGTTTGCAGTTAATTAAAATGCTATTTTTGTTTGTTTTGCCTCCCTCTGGCATCTTCAAGTCCTAATTAGTTCTTAACTGTGGGTGGTGGGATTAGGATTGGCAGCAAAACACACCTCAAACAGCCGACCAGCACCATAGGGCTGTGTGTGCAGAAGTTCTGCCGAAGCAAAGATCACATTCTTGAGAAGTTAGATAAAGGTTGCTATTGTTCTTGCCGCCAAGATTATTTTTATCACATTGTCAACACAGTTGTTAATGTACAAACATGCAGGTGAGATACAGAACACACGAAACTCATAAAAAGGGTGGAGACTTTGTATGCACGTGCAATTAGAGCGCTGGAGATGAGATGTACATGAAAATGCTGAAGGGGAGCAAGCGTTCTCCTGACAGATTAAGGACCTGGCTGGCACTGTTCCGTGTGGTGATCTGCTTGGTGACATTTATGGCACTGATAAATAAAATCTGTCAGCAAATATCATTAACTGATGTAGTTCAAGGAGTAGCTGTTTGGCACATTTCTATGGAGGTGGTAATTCAGGTGCATAACCAGAGCAACATTGAAGGGTTTGGGTTTATGGTTTGTTTGGGTTTTTTTTTATAATGTTGCAGTTGTTTTAGAGCACAATGAGAATTTTTGGCTTAGAAGTGCTGCTGTAATTGGTTTCTGGGACTTTCTTGATTTGACCTAATTGGATGTTTTGAAAGGTTGCCAAAGTACAGGGTAGGATTTTGCCAGTTTTCCATCAATGATTAATGAAGCTCATTTGGAGGATCAATTAGAGTTCCAAAAATAAGATTTTGCACCAGAATTGTTATAAAACCAGTGAATTCTATTTTATTAATGGACATTTTCAATGTTGAATGTTGGAAAATGGTGCTATAGTGAACAGTAAATGAGCATTTTTTTCAAGAGAATTTTCTGCCTTCAGGTTATTATTATGTTATTTCAGGAATTCTATAGTCAGGGTGGGGAAGCACTTTAATTCTGGTTTGTAATGATATTTTTGGCAAAATTCAAATTGTTGTTGTAAAAAAATCATTAGACTATTAAAAAGTGGTTTAAACAGGTAAGATTTCTTGAAATGTTTGTTTCCTTTCCACAGAACTAAAAGTTTAAGTAGCAGCTTTCTAAAAGTCTTTAGAAAGAACAAGTAACTGCGCTTGGTGTGTCTGAAGACCTAGTGAATTTAAAGAAATGAAGTGATATGTTTGGAGGAAGGAAAAGCCAGTAGTGTATGTCATCATCAGTTTCTAATCATCCCAGCTCCTCCCCAAGTTCTCATTTTCATAAAGATAATTTAAAAAAACATGCAAGTGGTTCAGCCTGTCTCTGTGCATTTATAATTTGTTTATTGCCCTGGTACACAAGTATAGATTTGGTGGATTGTTTTTTCTACCATCAGAAGACTGACTAGGGTGGGTAAATTAACAAGCAGGAGGTTCCTGCATGTTGGAATTAGCAACTTATCTGTCTCATCCATTGCTTGTTTGTTCATGTTTTGCTCATTCAGATGTATCCTAAAGAAATGAGATACCCAGCTATTACAGAAGTGCCAGTTTCTAATTTGTTCCAGGAGTTCATAGCTGTGAGTCTGAGAGCATCAGGAAGGACCTGTAGGTGTTTCCATACTACTTCTCATTGCATTTGGGTCATAAGTAAGTTTTTAACCTTAAGGTTACTGGGTTTCAGTGACCAGGTATCAAAAAAAAAAGTATAGCACTGCTCTGCTCTGCTCTGGTCTGCATGGCTATGGCATGACTTGCTATACTTACTCTTTAGAAGTCAAGCAAGAGCTTTTACTGAGGCACTTCCCTCTGCAAAGATTTATGCACACCGGGTAACACTGCCATTCAGCTGCAGTCACTTGAAAAGCCAGAGTTTGACCAAAGTAGGGACTTTTCCTTCTTCCTTCCTGCAGAGCGACTTTTCAAGCTGGCCTCCAAAGCAGCTTCTGGGGTTCCTGGCAGATCAGCTTTTCTGGGGGAAGGAACTGCTTCTTTTGCAGACACTATTAGCATAAATATCACAACATGAAGCCCATAATCACACTGGGAGGACGCTTTCCTCTTGTATGTCAGGCAAATTGAGTTTAAACTGGTATTTACTGAAATATGACTGTTGAAACTCTACCAGCACTACATATTACACTGAACAGGTATATATACACTTGGGACAAGAAATGGCAACCCATTCTAAACTAATAGAATTATTGTGCTATCCATTATAGCATTTCCGCTAGCACCAGGGTAATGTTTCTCTTCTATGCATCTCAAGAGAACTTAGGAACCAAAATACTTCCATGAAAACTCTGTGCATGTCTCTAAATTCTTCCAGAAATTCGGCTATGAATGGATTCAGGATGAAGATGGTAAAGTGATCTCATTTGTTGCATATGTTAGGCCTGCTAAAATAAAGCTTAGCAAAATACCACTAAAGCAATAGTGGAGGATGAATAGGAAGATTATAGTGCATTATTTTACATGTTGCTATTTACTGAAATGAGTAGATGACCCCATCTTCTTCAGAGCAGAGAGAGCAGGCTTCTACCTTCTGTTCCGAGTTTAATAGAAAGGTGAAATCTTAATTCCTAGATTTTGTTATTTTTACTTTTAAGATGGAGGTTTTTTCCCAGCACCTCTATGTTTCTTGCTCTCTTTTCCATAGTAATGATGGCTTATGAAGAACAAGTTGATTTAGAATAGGATGAGCTGCACGATCCCTCAATTAATACACCCACCCACCTGGTAGTTGAGCTCCATATGGTCTTGGATTGGGAATGTGAGAGCTTGCAAAGCTCTTGCTTCTGTCAGGCCTCCAAAAGCAAGACTCTCCCCAGTGCATTTTAGCTTTGCCTCAGAGTAACCCAGTTATAACTATTCCAACTGCAGGAGCCTTTCCAAGCCCTAATCTTTTAACTGAAACCGCTGCGGTTTGGGACAAGGGATCTGATTTCAACAGGACCTCTAGACATCTTCCCACTCTACCTTCTCTCCCAGCTGTATTCATTCTTCATTTGATTCTTCTCAAAAGAGATGTCCCTTGTCCATCTCTGAAAGGGAACTGTGTGGCGAGCCTTTGGCTTTTCTGCAGGCCAGCTAAATGTTATTTCTTCTTGCCTGACCGGCTGTCCTTACTAGAGTGCTCCTTGACCATCCCATGCAGTGTGAAGGAAAAGCTACAGATCTCAGCTACTGAAGCCTGTCTTTTGTCATCTAATTTTTGCATTAATATTAATTTATTAATGTGAAGTTGCTTCTGCTATGTATTTTTGGAAAATCCAAACTAGGTCCACTATCATGAAATTTGGAGCCATGACTCGTTAAAAAATTCATCACAGATGGCACCATGACAAGAAAGGTCTTGATGATCTGTTCAGAGAATCAGAATGAACTACTGGTTTTGTTTACTCCAGTAGCCCATCTAGCCCGGTTGCCTTTGGCTGATGAGTAGAGGATGCTTGCAGAAAGACTAGAAGAAATAGAACAAGTGTAGGATTTCCTAACTTCTGGCAGTCAGAGGATATGGGAATTTCCTAAACCAGAAATTTCACTGGATTGCATCATCATGTTTACTAGCCATTGATGGACTTGTCAACCATAAATTGTCTGATCCGTTTTGAACTTCCTTGAACCTCTATCATCCTTTGATAACAGTCCAAATAGCCTTTTTTAGTAAAACAGCTTTTGCAATAAAAAGGAGAATATACACAAATTCCTGTTTAGTCTGGGAGCTGGCTTCAGTGTAGGAGAGCTGAGACCTGTTTTTCCCAATACTTTCTTGCTGCAAGTTAGAAACACAGATCTTAAAAATAATTTTTGATAATAATTTAATCTTTAATGCTGTTTTTCTTTCAGTTCAGATTTTTCCTTTGCCTGTGTTCATTTGGTTTTTTGGACTGAGCACTAATTTCCTGTGTCATGTGCAACCCTGCATAACTTGAAAAAAATTCCCTGCTGTGTTTTTTCATGACAGATCAAAAATGGATATGAACTGTGCATTGGAGGTTAAAGTGTCCCTCCAGATTTGTTTCTCTCTCTTTTGCTTTCCTTCTTGTTATTTGTTTTTCTTTCCTATTTGTCTCAATTTTCATTCATTTCTCTTCTGTTCTCACACATCCGCTCTGGTTTCCCTCGAATTCTGGTGGTAGGATGGAATTGGATCTCTGTACAAGAGCGAAGTATTATTACATTAGGTTATTTTTATATTCCCCAGAAATCTTGAAACACACATATAATTACACTGTATTGGAAAATAGAAATTGAAGAGGAAAAGAAACAGTGTATAGTACTAGTGGTTTATTTTCCATTTTTTTTCAGGAAATGGATGTTTGCCCCAGACAAAGACTAGAGGACATTGGCCAAACACCTTCAGTTAACACCAAAACGTTTTGAAGTGTTTCATGGCATTTAGTGAAGATTGGCCTCAGCTAGCATTAATAATAAATGGAAATTAAAGTCATTGTAGTCACGTACTGTCCGGCAGTTTTGTTGTGTGTATAAGCACTGCTTATCTATGGTTTAAAGAGGGACCCACACAGGATGCTTTCCTGCTGTGCTGACTCACTCCTGGTAGTCTAAAAATGAAAAGGGCATGTATGCTTCCTGATTTTCACATTCCTTTTAGCACTTTTAAAACAAAATATTTTGGATTCTCTTTGTCTGCCAAAAGGTGAAGTTCTCATTTAATCAGCAGGCTGGAGTAATTTTTAAACTGCTGCTTTACCATGACTGTTTTCATGTAGTACTGTAGTACTCAGGAAGTAAGAGGCCTGGGAAATTGCAAATTAAACTTGTGTGTCTTGTAAGACCCTCCTTCAGAAAGTGATTAGAGGGTCCCCTGTCCACCAGAAAATGTGTGCTAGGTGGTCAAGTGATCAGCTTAGGTCATGTTTCATTGCCTGTGCTCTCTGCCTGCTTGTGTACAAACAAATTCAAAAAGGAACAGATGAGGTGTGTAGTACTTTTGAGAAAACAAAAAGTCATTTGTACCAGAACTGATGTACCAAACAACCACTCTAAAATCAAAGATCTGTAGGGCAAAACAAACCAACCAGTAACAAGGAAATCTGGCAGCTGATGTCAGATGCACAATGTCCATTACCATTAGAGAGCCCAAAGGAACTAAGATTCTCCCCTGCCTGCCCAGCCCTGAGGTGTGAAAGCCAGACAAAAATGACTTAGGCGGAAAAGTAAATTGAGAGCAATGAAGGATAAAAAGCTGAAATCCATCAAGGTACCAAGTTGTTGTGTTAAAATGCAAAAGAAAGAATACCATTTCATGGACAAGAGCCTTATGCCCTGAAAGGTGTACAGATTCTCTTCCAGCTCATCTCAGAGCTGGATTACATCCTATGTGCTCCTGGTCCAGCTATCAGGCATTTGATAAGGTCAGTGTTTTTTAATTGAAGGGAAGTTTCTGACTCCTACATTTGTGAACAAAGTCACAGCCTGTGCACATCTGATGCAGCGGGAAGCTGTGCCTGTACATGACCTGAACTTTGCTTCTCAGAGAGGAGGAAAATGCTGTCATAACTTTCCTGATACAAACTATGTGCTGCCTCCCTCTGCTCCTCCCTCCCTCCCTCCTTAGTGCCCACTCCTGGCCAGGCAGCACAGATACTGCAGGGTTTCAGAGGCTCTTTGACATGTCCTGCAGTTATGCTGAACCCACATTTCACGGCTGCTAAGAAAAGCATTTATGTAGTGAATGCATGGTAGTCAGAGCACATCCCTGAAACTCACAGAGAACAACAGGACCTCTCTTTCTGCCAGACAGGAGTGGTGTTTCAGGCACTGGGGGGGCCACTGATAGTGAAAGTCGCCGAGGGCTTAGGATCCTGGATTTCCCAAATCTGGGGATTTACAGTTCACACGCAAATATCATCTTCTGCCTAAGCAGATGGAAGGGAAACTGGTCATGTGAGGACCCAGGAGCATCTGTCCTCATGCAAAGTAGGTGGCTAGAGGAACACTTTGAGATACTTGGACATACCTATTCCAAAAGATGCAGGGAATTGGCATCAGAATATAGTAGGAAGCTGTACCTCTCCAGTATCCACAAATATTTGCTGTTGCCATCAGTGAACGGCGTTCTGTGTCAGTGTCATTCAATGGGGATGATGACACATTTTAAGGCTCCCATTCTCACCGTCACATGGCTTTGTGTCCCTGCATTTTAGTAATTTCAGAGCAGTGCATCACCACCCCGCTGGCTCATGCTGTGCTCTGTGTTTAGCAGCACATATTTATGACACGGGGAGTGAAGAATGAAGTCTAACTCAAGTCCTTAACTAACCTGTAAGTGAGGGATTAACTGCCTACTGCATTCTTTTAGTAAGTATTAATCACTTAACATTATTTTCATTTTTTCGAAGTCTTTTGCCGCCTTAGTATGTCAGCACACAACTGGGTTTGAAATCACGGCATTTGAGGGACTGCTGATACATTAGACAGCCTTTGCTGTCTTCAGCCTGACAAGGGACCTGTTGTGTTACTTTCTGGGTGAAGGAGAAAGTATGTGTGGATGGGCTACAGCTATCAAGGTTTGCTCTTGCTTTACAAACCTGTCTTCCTGGCTGTGGTAGAGTTAAAAAAATAATTACAAGTTTTTCAAAGGATCACCCACATACACATGGTATGAGAGCTCTTTTCTTTGTTGGTTTCATTTTATTTGTACATGACTCACTCTTGGCAAAATGAGTGAGCCTCATGAGCCTGTAAAAATTCTGTTTGGATTAAATGATTTGCATTAAATGATTTATAACTGCAAGAAGGCTTTAATATTTCTGTAATTCCTTAAGGAAAAACAAACTGATCTTATTCTTTCAAGTAGCTATTGCTTTCATGCCTGTTACTTCAGACGCCATCTTACTTGCTCAAACTGATAGCTGCTAATGAGACTCTGGGTACTTCTTCCTTGCTTTCCCTGCCTCATGAATTAGAGATGGATGGTGGGGATGTACTGTCATCCTTTTCTGAGCACATTCTTCTGAGCGTGACTGAAGGCCAGGAAACCTACAGCCTCCCAGACCTGCTTGCCTTGCTAAGAGCAAGGAGCAGCACTTGTGCTGGCCTGAGGTGAGATGATCATGTTTCTAAGACCCAATTTACCCCAGTTTTGTAGCCCAGAGGCCCATCAGTCTTCATTTTCCTGTCAGAGCTGGTGTGCTGGTTACAGCCACCTCATTCCTGCTGACTCCTGCATGGATCAGCTGCCAGGAGGGCAGGTGAGCTACCCACCTGCCCTCACACCCTGACCCCCTGGTTCCCCAAACTCAGAGATGGGGGGGCGGCAAGGGGAGAGTCCTCACTGGGCATTCCTGCAGAGAGGGGGCTGCCAGCCACCAGCAGCCACCAAGGCTGCCCGCACCCTTGGGACAGAGGCCTCGCAGCAGGGTGTGCCTGTCAAAGCCCATGGGAAAAGCATGAGAGTCAACAGCGGGACAATCCAGCCGGATGCGGGACGTGCCACCAACAAGCTCTTTGACTTGGTGTTTGCGCAGAGCCGCGGCTGTCCCGGCTGCCCGCTCCAGAGGCTGAGGCGCGGCACAGCCGTAAGCGGGGGCCACTGCCTTCGGCCTTACACCGCGGGGAATCCTCCTCCTTTCCCGTGCCCGCGTCCCTCTGACAGGGCGACCCGCGGCCACGGGACTTTAATGCCCGAAGCAGAAAAGCGCGGCGGTCCCCGCGCAGCGGCTCCCCCGCCGCCCGCAGCCGCTGTCCGTGCCCGCAGCTCTCCGCCCGAGCCCCCGGGGCGAAGCGGTCACTCGGCGGCGCCCCGGGGCCCG
>VYZT01010602.1:22425-58247 GCA_013400735.1 Pomatostomus ruficeps
GCGGCCCGGCGGGGAGGGCAGGGACGGAGCCGCGGCACCGCCGGTATTCATCACCCCGGGGGGCGGCGGGGCCGGGCGGGGGGAGCGGCGGCGTGCGCGGCTGCCGGCGCTTCCTGATTTATTTATGTTTGCAGCATAGGTGATATTTCCCCGGTAAGAGTTTATCCACTGAAGTTTTCTATTTGACTTGCTAAAGCGGCGGCGACAACAACAACAACAGAAATCCGTGAAGTTAAAAAGCCAAACGTGTTAATTGTTAACTAAATATAGACGAGGAGGGCTTGGAAGCTGTAGTGGGTGGATTGATCAGACAGCGTACGAGTGAAAAGGAAAAGGGAAAATTGTCAGCCCCATGAAGCCAGTTGCCGGTAGGAAGGATCGCACCTGTTCTGGTGAGTGGTAGGAGCCCCATAGCCCCGTGGTCCCCAGAAACCTTGTTTACCCTCCTGTGATCCGGGTGGAGGAAGGCGAAACACAGGTTAAAAATGCTGTAATAAATACCAGGTCTGACCAGAAAGGCAAACGGGGCATTTTTTTTCTACAGTGTAAGCCGTGTTCCCTTTAGTGTTTTAACTTAACACAAAATTCGTGCATTTGTACTGAGCCATCTGCTACATATAGTAACATATTTAGCGTTTATTTACAAAACTTACTCTGTCGTAAATATATGTTTGCAGAATTGATAGACAGTGGATATTTTTATATAAAATGGTTTGTTTTCCATTTACAGTTCAGTACTACTTGTGTGTTGAGACAATTCCCTAGATTTTCTGATTCCTGTTTTCCCAGCTTCAACTTCTGAATAAACATTTGAGAAGGAAAAACAAAACAGAGCAAAGGGTTTGCTCTTTTATGAGAAATTTCTGTAATAACAAGGTAATTTTCAGGAGACTTTACCATAGCCAATGCAGTTGCATTGGTTAGTTGTATTGCCTTACAGAAAGGCTTGAGTTCTCTCCCTTACCTTGAACTCTAAATCATATGAATGTATAGACTTTTTTAAAGAGAAGAAGCTGGAGTAAATCACTGGAAAGTATAGCCCTTCACTTTCTCATAGAACAGCTGTTTAAGGCACAATAACAACAAAAGTTTTGTGAAACTCTGGATGCCTACTTCCTTCCTCACAAGGCTTTTTTTTTTTTCTTTTCTACTAACTGGCATGAAATCACCCTTCATGTTAGTCCCAGGACCCTTAAATTAGTCTCAGCCTTCTTCCAGTTTGTTTGAATTGGTGACCTTTGGATGAGCTGGTGTGTTCCATTGTTACTTGCTAATGATGGAATAATCTAGTCCTGACGTACCAGTTGTGAAACCGAGGGTGCTGCTGCTGGATGGAAATTCAAACGTCTTATGGCTCCATGTTGGAAAAGGCAGGATTTAGCTGTGGTTTTCATCTGCTTTTAACTGTGTGGACTCTGATTTTCAGAGCTGAAAGGGCTCAAACCAAAGTCTGTTAGAGCTGATAGAAAGTTTGCCATTGATTTTTACTGGTTTTAGATAAAGTTTTGTATGAGCTGGTGTTGAGCACATCATGGCTACTCCAAATTGTTCAGCCCTTTTGAAATTCTTTGCATATCCAAGTCATTATGTAAAGTCAAATTTTTTGTGTGCTGTCTCTTTCTTTGTGAGAATGTTCTTTTCCTTAGTAGAAAGTGGTGGTGTTTTTATTCACTCTCTTATATGCTACAGCATTAATTTTATTATCTGATCATTTCCTATTATATGAGGGTGACATGGGGGATTTTGGAAAAAGTGAAAGTGCTTTTGCTGAAGGCTGCTTACCCTGAAGACAGGTTTCTTCAGGTATTTTTTAAAGAGCTTGCAGTAGCGAGACATCTGAAGTCGCAAGACAAGCTTTCTCTGATGTGCATGTTGTACTTCCCTTGTTCAGTATATGGTTGCTTGCTGCCTTTGGGTTTTTTTCTTATAAATGTGAAGGGGAGAAAGTTGTTAGTGATAACAGATACTGGTGTTCTGGGAAGAAGCTTGCAGAATAACACATATCTGTGGTAGGCATATATCCTCTCCTGGCTTCCTTGTTGTTGATGATAAGCAGGATTTTTCCTCTTGGCTATATGTAAAAACCCAGCCAAGAGAAAGCAGGGAGGAGAAGGACTGCTAAACTTAAATCATGGAGGTTTGTCAGAGTTTATTGTCTAGTGTAGCCTGTCTTGAAATTTGATTCTATTTGGAAGGGAGTCAAGGGATGAAACCTCAAAAAAAACCCACCTGATTTGAGGCAGGACGTCCTCCAGCAAGAATCGCATTTGCCACCGGAAGGGTGAGACCAGGAATTTTGGCTTCTTGGAAAAGGAAATTCTGGAACTCGTTATCTCTCCACCATCATATTCTGGTTTACTGATTTGGGGTTTGCTTATTACTAAAGTTGAAGAACGCAAAAGAGGTATGCATGTGAAAGCAGCTCAGGTAAATATGGTGAGATGAGGGAAGGCAGGAAAAGCACAATTACTATGAGCCCTCATGCTTTGGATTTCCTTCTACAACTGGGAAAGCGCTAATTTACCCAGCCAAACTAATTTGCTCGTAAATGAGAGATGGCTGTCACGGCAGAAAGCAGAGTTGTACTGCGAGGTGCGGGGTAGCAGTGCAGAATTGTGTATTTTCTCCATCTTGTCCTTTTTCCTGTGAGATTTCCAAAACACATGAGAATCTGGTTCTGGAGGAAAGGTGGAGATAATGCTGGGGCACTGCCTGCCCGCCTGCAGGGACTGAGGCAGCACATCCATGCCATGGGTTTCCAGAGATTATGGCCAGGATCTAAATGTGTGAATTTTCTGTCAGAAAGAGCCGGAGGATCAATCAGGAAGGGTTTTCCTAATACTTCCACAGTTTGTCTTTGTTCCCTTCTTTCCAAATATCAGAAATGGCTCTGTGTGTCCTGCATGGCTCCATTTAAGTAAATAAATAAATGCTATTTTGTAGCTCTTCATGTGTATGACAGCAGAATTCTGCCAAGTCACCAAGGTGCTTTCCTTCTGTCTGCTTAACTGAAGGAAGGCCTCTGGGTGGGTGAGGAAGTCTTAGTCCAGGGAACTGCTTGGCTTAATTTATCCCATCAAAAAAGTAAGCAGAATAATTCACATGGTCACTAGTGTGGCAGTACTGCTGCTGGCATTTTTTAAACTTGTCATTAGTGGTGCGGTGGAGAAATAATCTCCCTTCTTAGGGATGAGCTAGGATTTTATGTATTGTACAGGGATAATGAAACAAACAATGAATGTGTTATGAGAACCTTCATCATTAAAATCAAGGGCAGACTATAAATTTCTGTGTAAAGATTAAAGAATTGTATTCCTTTAATTCTGTGTTATTCCATCAGTTGTATGTGGTCCAAGAGGACATTTTGAATAAAGTAATTGAGTCTTGCATAAGTTGTTTCTCTCATTTAATTCACAACACGTGAATGAGATTATTTCCATTATTCATCATAACTACTTAATTTAAATATGGTCATGGTAGGGGGACAATGCAAGTAAAAAGACTGGTTGGAAAAGTTGGGTCTGTTGTTAACCTTTTCAGTGTATGGTCACACTGCCAAACTGCATGTAAGTCTGCAAGTAGAGTGAAGGAAATTGAAAGCAAATAAAATGCTTCTTTGAAATAAAAAAGTTAACTTGAGTATTCCATTTTGAATGCTTCTGATTGTAAAAATTCTGATTTTACTCTAACCCATTGTAGCTTATTAGAAATTAAATATCCAGTGAAACTAGTGAACTAGTCAAAGAAAAAAGGATTAAACCACAATTTAAAAAAAAATACTATATATCCTCAAGTGTCTTAAATATAAAGGAGCTGTAATAATTTTTACTGATGAAGTAAAAGGGCAAATACTCTTATGTTATAATTAGATTATACGCATGAAAGCAGTGTGATCATTCTAGACTACAGAACTGTTCTGTGTCCTCTGGTGAACCTAACCCACTAAATTAGGGTTCTGTTTTTCCATTGGAAGAAATAAAAGGACTGGTTGTCAAGCTGCCTAATAGTAAGGTAGAAAACAGAGCAAGGAGATCAATGTCTCATCAATGTTTGAATTCAAAGTCAAACCAAATGTAAGTCTTTCTTTTACTGGGTGGAGTGAAGTTGGTACATATAGAACCAAATCACTTGTATGTATGCATTCACAATGATTACTGTTTTTATCTTGGGTAGAAGTTAATTCTGCTCACCTGCTATTTTTTTGGTCTGTTTTGATGCTGATGTTTGAGTGTCTTCTTGAATACTTTGTGGGAATTGGTTGGCATGAACTGCATGCCACAGGTACAGCACCCATGTTGCTTGACAGTAAGATGTGCTTTGCAACAGCTGTGGTGTAGGAAAACAAAGGAGCTTTTTGAAGAAAATTAGAACTATCTGTCAAGTACAGAAGTAGTTGGATCCTTGAACAATTGCTCACTAACTGATATCTTAGTGACATGCATATGGATGAACCATTTTCAAAACATTCACAAGAAAAATATACTTCTGTGGGTAAGAAGAGCTGTTTTCATCACCGTTGCAAGCTGGCTTCCTTGAGTCATGTGTCATGTTTGCTGTCATTATCTACAGCTGTACAATGTTCTTGAACGGTGGGCCTTTTCCTTTCTTATGTTTTCATTTGTAGACCTTCACATCTTTCTGCTGCTGACTTGGTCCTGTACCCTGGCCCCCTTTAGTGTCCTGTTAACTCCACCCTCCCACTCATGACTTTGCATTGTTTCCCTTGATTCTGCTATGCCAGCTCCTGGCCATGTGCTCCAGCCCAGCTGTGCTTCGGCAGGTATGGAGTGCTGCTGCTGCTGCTTGGTTTCCTACCAGTGGAAAGAATGAGCACTAATAAATTGAAGCTATTTTTTCTTTAGCATTGTTTTTTTCCTCTGACCTTTAGCACAAAATCATTCCTGGTCCATTTGCCTGCCTTCTTGCAACTTTTGGCAGGTAGGATTGCCTTCATGTAAGTTTATTCTAGCTTTACATTAAAATAGTTTTATTCCCATGATTTTTTAACTTGTCCCTGACTCTGTTTTATTTTTAATATTTCATACATCTTTTAAAAAAACCATGGCATGTTTGTGTGCAAGGTGCTTCAGAGTATAATTACGAGCATTTATGTATAAGGCTTAAAATAACTTTGTTCCTCACTTCAGGAAATTGAAAGGTTTATCTTGAGCCTTCTTTTATAAGTTAGGTGTCTTCCTTTCCATACTGCATTTTTTTCTCATTAAAAAAGATAAGGTGCAATGCATTATCCAGTAGATAAACAGGGAAAGAGTCTGTACAGAGTTGTATCTATGTAAATCCAGAATATACATGACCATGCACATATGCATTAAAAAAATATTCCCCTGTAGAGTATTTTTGATAAATTTAATTTTTAAAGTAAAGTAATTACTTCCATTAAATATTAAAGTATAATTTTATTTCTACAAATACAGAGAAAATTGTATCTGGAACACAGAGTACTTCCTATGCAGTGCTGAACTGCAGTATTTCTGTTGTGCCCGATTCACTGATGTGACTTACTGAAGTGATTTAGTTTATTGAAGTTCTCTATGTGACCAGAATAAAACAGCTTGGGACAGAGGACTTGGATCAACTATTTAACTGCAAAAGTTGCTGATTATAAAGGTTTAAGAAAGGAAAGGAAATACTAGAATTAGAGTTTCATATGCAGCCTTAATAGAGGTGTCTTGAAATGTATGCAGGTAAACTAAGGTTTAGAGTCCATGGGTGGCATTGTTACACTTTTCAGGGTGCTTAGCCCTGTGTGATAATAGTCTTGCTTGGAAACTACACTTCCTCTTAACTTTATTTGAAACCAGGAAACTTGCGATCAGCTCACAGGGAATGCAGTAGAATATTGTGAGCATGTGGTCCTTGCCTGTGAGTTATACGTGTGTAACAGTAATTTGTCAGTGGTTATTGTGAATTTTGAGTTGAGAATCACCTCTGCACCATGAAGGTACCTAACCTGATTACCCGATTTCACATTCAATTGTTGCAAACTGTTTGGCTCTCTTTATTTCTCTTGCCTGTCCTGTTTGCCCTGCCCCCAGTCCCATGCCTCAGTGACCTCACACTTTTCTCCTTTGCCAGAAATGGGAGAGGGATGCTAGAGACCTTTCCTTTTTCTGAAGAGTCTTATGCATGGAGACAGCATCCTTGACCTTCTTTCCCCTTAGAATGTCCTGTCAGTTGCTCCAGTTGCTGAATCTGGCTGATGTTGATGGCAGCTGCCATGCACCTGGTTCCTTCTTACACGGTGTTCTTGCCACCAGAAGGGATAAGCCAATGGCAAGAGTCCTGCTTGCTGTTGTGTTGGCCAGAACCTGTGCTTTTGCCTTCTGGACTTTCTGCATTACTGAGTATTGAGTTCTTTGGGTTTTTTTCTATCCCCAGTCCCGCTGCCATTTGGCATCGCCCTCCATTGCACCCCTACTTGGCAGTTCTGCTGTGTGTGTATGTGAGCATGGGCACGTGCTGTGAGACGTGGACAAAAAGGGTCATAGCCTCTGTAGCCTCTGAAGTGCAGGAAGCCTTCTTCCTTGCTGAGTAGGTTGTTGCCCAAGATACCATCTTGATGGCCGCTGTCTTCATTTGCATTGAACTCTGGGAGAACCCAGAAACTGCTCTGATAGTCAGGCCTCCTAGGAAGCCTGTTTTCTTTCATCCTCTGCCCAGGGAAGATGAATCTCACCCGCAGCCACTCTCACGGTAGGATGCGGGGAATGTGCTTGCAGCCGTTCTGGCCACGGCTCCCCAGTGGGTGGATGGTGGGAGTGTGTTTTGTGAGACAGAAGGATCTTCTACTGCTCTCTCTTCTAGAGGTCTCATATCAAAGCACTCTCTTAGTTTTGGGAAGTATTTTCTGTGCTTGGAGGTTAGGCACAAGCAGGAATAGCATGACCTGGGGAATGGAAAGTGCTGGATTCTGTAATTCCTGAGGGAGGGAGGACTCTGGTAATCCTGTCTCTGTAGAGCTGTTCCCTGAGCTAGCCATCCTCATCTCTCCATCCTACCTGCAGTGACATGGGTAAGTTTTCTTGCTTTGGCTCTGCAATGGCTTCTCTTCAGTGCCACTTTCCTTGCATGGAGCCATGTACATGGAAAACCATATGTATATAGAGTGTGTTCCCTTCTGTTTTCAGATGTCCTCACATCATCTGAAATACCTAATAACTGGTAAATTCAAGAATCTGGATGAATTTTTTTTTTTTCCCCAAATACTACAACAAATGTTTGTGAAGCACAAATAGACTTAGGCAAGCCCCTCTCCCCCACTTTCCCTTTCCCACTAGGTTTTTATTTTCACAGGAACAGCAGGATTCATGCTTGTCATAAGGTCCTTTCTTGCCAAGTTGCAAGTTTTGTTTCAAGGAATAGAATTCAAGTAGTTGAAAGAAAAATAATTTAAAATTTTACATGTAGAAAAAAGCCCAACCCCAAACATTTGCTTTGCTACTTCTGCAGAAATTTCAAGACTCTTTGTACAGGTTGCCCAGAGACATTGTGGCATCCCCATCCTTGGAGATACTAAAAATCCAGGTGTACATGGTTCAGAGCAACCTGCTCCAGGTGACCCTGCTTGATTGAGCAGGGTGGTGGACTGGACAGCCTGCAGAAGTCCTCTTCAGCCCCAGGCATTCCTTGATGGAGACTTTCTGAAAAGGTTTTGAAAGAGAATTGCAGTTCACTTTATTAGAACTGAGTGAAATACAAAATAAGGTAGATTCATTCAATGGAAAGTGTAGAGCACACTTTCAAATTGAGCTGCTCTGCCAGGATTGCCCAAAATAAATTTGGGAGAGTAAAAAAAGAATATTATGAATTCATACCAGATTAACAGAGAAAATCATATTGCTTCTGTCTACACAAATAACTGAAGCGTCTCTGTAACTTTAAAAGGTACTCTAAATGCATTTTCCATGCACAGATCAGAGTTACGAGCTTATGTAAAACTTAGAAGGAGAATTCATGCTCTCGCCTTTGCCCATAAGAGGCCAATTCTCAGGATCATTGCCTTTGATCCCATAGAAAGAATCATAGGCTTAAAAAGGAGCCAGGACTTGCCTGGTGTTTAGTAGTAATTTTCTGATTATGCTTTGCTCATAGGAATGTAAATGTAAAACGCTAGATTTACATAAGCAGAATACTCTGTGAACCTTTGCCCTCCCCTTTCCCTTGACCTTTGCTGTCCAGTTTGGCTCCCAGTGCTTTTTCAGAGATCTCCTTCTAGGGTTACATGTCTTTCTAGCAAGAAACCCAAGTTCTGAAGGCAAGAAAGTGGCAGAATTGCAGCCACAAAACCTGAACTCGAGCAATCTTCCCTCTCCCATTACTGCTACACCTACACATGAGGCAGCCCTGTGGGGACCAGTGTGGACACTGGCTGGCAGCCAGGCATGCACCAGACATCTCTTTACCTTTGCTCATAGATGGAGCTCGTCCACAAACGGCAGCTGGAAATTCATGCCCATTATATAAGTTCACATTGGTTTAACCTGTGTTTTGCAACAACAGTGCAGGCTGCCTTTTTCCTGAAAAAATTCCATTTTTCAAGATTTTTAACATACTTTATTTTCTCATCTTAGGACTAGCAGGAAGGTTTAGCAGCAATTTCTGGTGGAGGGAGAAGGAAAAGGAGAATTGATTGCTGACAAGATACTGCTTGCTGTCTGCGCAAGCATAGTGTGCAATAAGGCAAAAAGCTTGGACTCCTCTTTGTGAAGTTCAGCTCCAAGCCAAGTTATAACTTGAGCTCAGCCTCTTCAAAACGTGTCTGTATAAATATAGCTGTCGTCCGTTTTGATGATCACAAGTCTGCAGCTGAATTAATTATTTGATGGTGCAAGAAAGATACGTAAAAGGAGACCTTTACCACTGAAGCTCAGATCTACAAGATCAAATCTACAGCCTGATTTTATTTTTTAATATTTTGTTGCTAAGTGTTTCCTGATACATCATGCCTAATCTTGTCAATATTTCTTTAGGTCTTACTCCTTTAAATAGCTCTGGATGAGTGGAACATCCTGTACTTTTTCAAAGATCTCCTGGAGTCAAAGAAAGCCATTTGTGTGAATATGGGCGGCTGAAAGAAGCTAAGGCATTGTGAGCCCTGCACAGTTTTAAGGTGGTCTGTGTTTGGGAAATGAGAGTAGTGTGGCATTACTGTGTTTGCTTTGGAAGGTAATCTAATCTAAAAGAGCTTGAAACAATTTGCAAATTAGGATTGTGGAAACCTCAGTGCCATTTCTTTTCTTCTTTAAGAGAAGAAATATTTAAGCCCAGAAAGAGCATTAGGCAGAAAGAATTTGAGAGGTTCAACCTGGCAGATGTTGCAAGGCATGTGATAGAATAGGACTGAGCTTTGCCTATTGCTGTGTGAAGTTAAGATCTGCAATCTCTGTTAGGAGCTCCAAATTTCACAACACTTGGGTGATGGTGTAACAGGAAGAAGGGTGTGGACAAAACTACAGAGCTACGTATGAGTAATTCAAGACCTCACCTGTTTTCCCATCTGGAGAGCAGGGCAAAGTGGGGAAAGCAGATGGACAGATCAGAAGTTACAGTTTAAACGCTTAACTTTTGCTCAGCTTATCTGTATTGAGGATAATCTTTGGGGATTCGTGTGCTTTTTGCATTTTTTGGTGGATGCGTTTTGAGTCAGAAAAAATGATGTTTGGTGTCACACCTTTTGTGTTCTGTCTCAGCATAGCAAATCTGAGCTATTAATTTATAGCCAACAGGTACCAGCAGTCTTTGTGGTGCTGTACTGTTAGTTTACTTGGATGTATTTTCTGCAGTGATGTTCCTAGTGGTGAACAAGCTACCTTTTTAATACCATCAGAAGGGTGGAATTATTGTCTCATTTCCATGTGAAAAAGTCTCAGTGAGTATCATAGCCAGAATATGACCTTAAGTAGTGCCCAGGAGTGATATGTCAGAAAGAAAAAGCTATGATCCCAACAATGATTTTTGAAATTCAGTCAACCTTATGTATGTTTAATAAATGCACATCTTCCTGCAATGTTGGAAATCAGGGGTCAGGACTCCAAAATGAAACTTAACGAGATTGTCTTCAGTAGCTATTGCAGCTGGAGAATCGAGAAAGGCAAAAATGAAGGTAGGTGATGCAAGCTTACTGTTTTCCAAAGCTCAACAGTTCTGTGAGCAAAATGATCTGCTTACAGTGTGTTTTTAAGATGGAAGTAATTTTGTCTACAGTGCTAAATTTGGAATCAGTATACCCAGCCATCTGCATCTGTGTGTATGGCAAGTCTAATACCTTGATTTGGGGATTAAATTTATACCATGCTATTATATGTTTTTCTTCAGACCTTTACCTGAGGTTTTTGTTTTGTTGTTTGGTTTTTTTTTTCTTTTTCTGTTGTAATGTGGAACCTCATTGCTGAATATTGTTGCATTTCTTGTTTACTGATACCTTTATGAAAAACTTGGTGAAAGGTTGTGAAAACTCAAGGCTCCTTTTACTCTTATATGTCAGTTAGCCAGTGGTATTGATACTGAATGCAATTAATGCTCTTCCGTTTGTAATCCAAGCTAATGTCCTCTAATCAACATTATGTAATTCAACAAATAGAGCAAAACCTACTGAATTAAGATGCTGTACTGTTCTGTTATCTCTGGATGTGCAGCATAGCACGTATTTTTGTATCTTCTGAGCATTTTGTAGATCAGTAGCTGGATTTCTGGGAGTAAATGCACTGTATTTTTGAGTCAATGAATTTCACTTTCTGTCAACACTTATGTTCAAGTTATGTTTCTGCCGAATTACACATTGTTAATTAAGAATAATTTAATCTCTTTGGTTAACAGAAGAAATTGGGGCATTATTAGGGTGTTGGCCTTGCTGTTTCCATAACAGGTTAGCTGCTTTGATCTGGCTGTGTTGACAGTAAAATTGGGTCTTCTGCTTGGACGTGTAGGAGAAGTATGTGTTTGGTTAGACCGTTATCAAATTGGAGGAAGTAACTAGAATTTGGTAAAGTGAAGACAGGCACAGTAATGATAAAATGAGAGAGAAAACTGAGCAATGCAGGGTCACTGAGAACACTGTCACTCTGCTGATGTAATTTATGGCTGTAAGCAGAGGTCGTGGCGTCATGCTACAGCTATCCCATTTTTGTGCCATTTTCCTGTAGCTCATACGAGCCCAGTCCTAGAACACTGCGTTCCCCTTTGTGTACTGCCCATTATTTATTCTTTTTTCCTAACCAGAAGAGAGAAAGAGTTCAGGAAGGATTTGGAAAAATAATAGAGAGTGTGAAACAAAAATGACGTTAGCAAAGACTGCAGAGTGTCTGAATACATCCGTTAGCGACCATGTCTGTATTGTCTGAAATTATTGGTAAAAGGTAACTGCAAAAAGTGAGGGTTTTTTAAATTTTAGCAAGGGGATCTATGTACCAGACTTTGGTCCACGTGTGATGGTATTATCACCCTGGAAGTGGTTGATAGGAATTAAGTTGTGTAATGCACCAGCAGCTGTGCATTATAGAGTGATGCAACTTTGGTAGAATGAGGAATAGGCAGCTACTGAAGTCCTCTCTTGTATGATCATTTTTGGTAGTAGTGACATGTCCTGGTTTTGAACACTAAATGCCTTTGACCTAATTTAACTCTAGTATAACAACCTTGAGAATATGGGCCATTTGCATTATGGAAAAGAAAAAGGAAAATACATAGAAGTATTTCCTAATTTAAGGGTAATATTTTTCCTTAGTTAAACATATGCAATAATATAAAGCAAGGTACAGCAAAAATAGGATTCAGTGGTATTTGCCTAAAGTAAGCATATGCAATCTTGTAAGCGCTGTGTGACATTTTAGATTTTATTTAATTTTCCCTTTAAGCTTCAGACTGGAAGTTAAAGTGCCCTAAAGGAGTCTTAATTCTAGTTGAAATGCTCTGATTGCACTGATCTTTTCTTCCTTTTCCTTTTCTTTTTGGTAGTATTTTAAGGTTTGTGGATTATCAGCGAAGAAGTGCCATCTCTCTTATTATGAACATTGGCAGCTAAAGCTACTTAGTGCCTTCTCTGTGATCTTAACAATCACCAGTGAGCCAGGAAAGGAGGAGGACTTTGCAGAATTGCAGGTTATATGCGACCCTGATTCACAAGTGTGTCTGTAATTTAGAAAACTTGAAGGGCAGGTTGTGAGATGCATGCTGTGGCTGGCCATCTCACTGGCTGGCTGGTTCTTCTCAAAAAAAAATGCTGTTTAAAATGTTACAACAGCTTTCGAGAAACTTGTGATTTAAAATCACATAATCTCAAAAAACCCGAACCATGACTAAGTATATGAAGATTGTAGGTTGGTCAAAGCACAAGAGATTATATTTCAAGACCAATGCTAGAAGTACACAGGGAAGAAAGGTGGAAAAGCACCCCTGTCTCCATGTCAGAATTACCAGCTTTTGTTCCTCTAGCTGCTCGGTACCCCAGCTGGACATCACTCCCCAAAATGGGGTGGTCATACCTGGGTTTGAACAGAGGTGTCATGGTAGAACTTCAGTGCTTTTCAGTGCAAAGGAATCTAATGTGACTATTTCATCCTCATGAAATTTTCAAATATATCCTGGCATCCTTAATTTCAGAATGTAGCATGTCAGGTAAAGAGCATTAGTCCTAGCATTTGGACCACACCCATTTCAGCTTTCAGTCTGAATCTTTTTCTAATACAGTCGTGTTCACAAAGAAAGCAAGTTAGGTGCTTGGTTTTTCCTATATTCACATAATTCCTAATTGTTCTTAATTTTTTTTTTTTAAAGAATCCAGCTTGTTCTAGTTTAGTCCTTACAAGGAAACATTTCAGAAGATTAAATGAAAAGTCATGGTTCCAGTAGAGTATGTTTATGGTCTTTAACTCATGTTGTTACTCCAGAGCCACCACTCTCAGCTGCTGAAAAGTCATAAGGATCACTAGATGCCATTTAATTTGTCTTCTGAAACTGCTGATGAGCTTCACAGGTGTCTGGGTGGCTCTGCAGAATGGCTGGGAGCAAACTGTTTTAGGCAAAATCCTTACAGATGAATAGTGGCCATGAAGTAAGCTTATTTTTCATAATCTTCGTTCTGTCATCGTACTCCCCTGAGGAACTTCTGGAGCCTAGTGATGATTTCAGAAATGTATAAGGTAGCTTTAGAAATAAGATGCATATGGAAGTAGCAGTAATGAAGGAGAGACTATTTCACCACTGTTGGTGAAATCATCTGGAGATGAATTTCCTGGTGTTAAATTCCCAAAGTGCTAGGAAGTCATCTGATAGTATATAATAAAAATGAGCAGTTTGCATCCCTGTTATAATTATGGCGTTAAATTTGGAGTGCTGCTTTCTTGCCTGAATTCCAATATGTTTGGTCTGAATTGTTTGTAAGACTAGAGTAGTAATCCATCAAGAATGACAAAATCACCGGGGTTTGTTTGTGTTGTGTTGTCCAAATAAAAATCCCTTTTCCGTTTGTACCTGCATATATTTAAGGCTGCATTTACCCATTTGTGTGTCTGTAAATGGTGCTTTACAGTCGTATGAAAAGAGATACAGTCTTTTCAAGATCTTCTAACATATTTTTATGTAATTATGGCTATTTTCTATAGCTTTTCTGATTTTTAACACTTAATTAGGACAAATGCACCTAAATGATTCAATTTTCAGTGCTGTCTGTTTACCCATGTTAGAAATTATTCTTTAACTCGGTGTGTTTGCGTTTTTAAGGATATCATGACTCATTATTTACTCGTGGGTAATCATCTTTAGTAAACAGTGCATCTTGTGAGAGCTAATACAGAGCTTTGTGTGTATCAGTTAGAAAGAGACCCTTCGATTCAAAAGTTCCTGCCAGCTGCCACCTCCTCAGCTAATATCACCCCATATATAGAGCTAGTCACAAAATACAGAAGTGATGTTTGTGTTTAGAGAAACAGGAAATCTTGCAAATAAACCAGAACTCGGTAACATGTATGACTTCAGGGCTGCAGCAAAATATATTTGGGCGTAGAATACTACAGATTTCTCTTTTGTGTCTGGTATCTTACTGCTATGTTTAGTTGGTATTGTATACAATTTCAATTAATGAAAGCAACAAAAAATAACATAGAATAACTTAATCTTGTCCTTTTTCCTGCTTTGGGAAGAAAATATACTTTGTATCTATTACCAGTTACTTTCCTTACCATGATATCCTAGGTTTAGATTTTGAATCATTCCCTGGCTGACTAAGAGATGACTCGCTCGTTTTGTCTCCTATTTATAAAAGAAGTGAAAAGATTTAGCTCATGAATTTTTCATACAGACTACAGATGTACTGGTTGGGGCCAAATGCTGTCCTCAGTTACAAGTCAGTGTCGCCGGTGAGCTGTCAATGGCAGTGCTGTGAATGTATCTCAGCGTAGTACTGAGACTTGAATGTTTTGTTTCTAGTGTGCATATGGGGGTAAGAATTAAGGAGATGGTAGATAAACTGATTATAAAAATAGATAGGAAATAGAGGTTCATTTTCCAGTCCAACATGCTGCTGCCAGTACTGAAGCAAGAGTAAAACCATTACTCACTGCCCTGCGGGTGCTGCACCCTGCAATGAATGAGTACCATATTTTAAAATATCTAGTAACATGAAAAACTGAAGTCAAAGCAGAAGTTCAGATCTTAATTAGTGAAACTGCTTTTCCGCCTCTGGTGCTGCCAGCCAGAAAAATCTGATTATATTTTAAACTTTCCCAAACGGACTTTGCCTTTTCCCTGCTTAGGAACTGCCTGTGAAACCAGGAGCAATGAAAGGTGTAGCACAGAAGGCAGCTTTACGTGCCTTCATAGCTTGGTTTCAAGTTGGTAATATCCCTCTAAAGTTTTACTGTATTCTTTCAACCTCCGAGTTTTTCTGCACTTTGAAGTTAAAAACCAAGTTAACCTTTGACCAAGAATTTCAAAATCACCTGGTAGAAAGCCCTTCCCTTTCTGCTGCCTGAAAATGAAAAACTCTGCATATAGGACTCAAAAAACCTCTGTAGAAAAGACGTGAGGCTTTATTAATTCTGAATTGCAGTTTTTCTGGATAATTCTCTTTAGGATGAGGCATCTCTGTTAAGTATTTGAAGCTCTTCCTTTTTGACCTGGAGAATAGAATACTGAGAAAACATAATTAGAGGAAAAATGCTAGCAGCCCTGTTGGGATGTTAAGACTTTACCTGCAGCTGGGGTCTGCTGGGTAAATGAAGATGGCTGTCAGCGTCACCAGCTCGATACCTGTCTGATATAAAAGAAGCAACCAACACAAAGGATGCTAAATGGAAATACGCCCCTGCCGTGTGTTTTTTGTAATCTAATGAGGGAAAAAATCCCCTTGTGCTGAGCTTAAGGTTGTTTTCTCCTATTGCTTGTCTCATGCAGCATCTATTTTCTGAAAAAGGGCAGAGCATGGACCATTGCTGGTTTCAAAGCCCTCTCCAGCTAGTGGTCATAGGAAATCTTCTCAGCCCCTGTAATAAATTTCATTAGAAAAGAAAGAGTATTGTCTGGTATAGGGTAGATGGTATATTTTATATTTGAAATTTCAGTCACTGCTCCCTGCATGAGCATCTTGAGGTTTCTGAGTCTGTTAGCGGTTTCCTAGATTTCTGTCCTCTTGTAAGGCTTTTCCAAACTTTTTTTCTGATCCTGTGTCTGGATGGCTCACAGGGGCACTCATGGGCTCTGTGCTGTCTGTGGGAAGGTTTTGTGTCAGGGTAGAGCTGGATTTTGGTACGTCCTGGGCATGGCAGCCTGGGGTGCTCAGTGAGCCAGTGCCTGCTGCTGCCTCATTCCCCCTTGGTTCTCCCAGCAGAAGGCTGCCCATGGAGGAAGCTCTCTGTCAGATGCATGGGGTAGCATCAGCGGCATGGTTCAACAGATGTGCAGTTCAGAGTAAGAGGAGACTGCATCATGGGCTGTGGAGCTGGGTGAGCGGTCAGCACCTCCCCTGCACCCACAGGCAGTCCTGCAAGCTCTGCAGTGTTGTCTGTGCATATGTGCTGAATGCTCCTGCTTCAGACTGCGGGAGTCAGAGATTCCTGCTCATGATCCAGCTCTGAAAGCATCAGGGTAGAAAATATTTAGGAAGTGATATGTACCTGGAAGGGATATTCTTGTGATGGAGGCAGTGTTGTTTATTGTGGGATACACAGTTTTCAGGAAGGCAGGGGGGACATGAACTATCTGGTGCTACCAGGATAAAGCAAGACAGGTCTTTTAAGAGAAATCAGGAACATGTTTGGCACATATACACAGTAAAGTGTCTCCTGTAAGACTCATTCTTTCAGTGTTGCCTAATCAATTTGGTTCGCTGTTTTTGAAGGTTTGATTTCTTTTATGCCTTGTGTCTCCTCCTGGTATTCAGATGTCTGGCTGGTGAGGCTTTTTGATGCTATGTGTTGTATTTATAGCCCTTATGAACTTGTCTTGCAAAATCACTAGATTTTAATCACTTGCGTCTTTGAGAACTGAATCTTAAATATGCAGACTTCCTGGCACTTAGACAGCTTTATTTGTCTATCAAAATACATTAAAGACAAGTCAGTCTGTCAGAGCTGGCTATCTTGAAAGGGTTAGGGATTAAGATATCAGCTTTATCCAGGGGCAGCACAGAGGTGAGTAGCAGTAGGTAGATGGACAGAAAGATTGGAAAAGAATTATTAATTGAAGTATCTTGGAGTCATAAACTCCTGTTTCAGCAGAGCAAGTCAGTCATTATCTGTTTTGCTCTTTCTGCGGGCAGTTCCCGGTCTCTCTAAAGCTGCTGCTGAGTTCCATTTTGAAAATCTTGTCAAGGATAATTGCTGTTGCGAAGGTAGATGTTCGCATATTCCGGAAGATATAAAAATGGTGATGTCTCTAACTACCCATTTCCTTGCTTTTTCGCTTCTTTTCCTGAAATTTTGAAAAAGAGGTGTTAGGGAATGATGCTAGTAAAATGGATTGACTGCCCTTGAGTTTTTAAATCCCATCTTTTCTTTGTTTCTTCTTTTGATTTCTTTTTTTCTTTGAATTTCCTGGATTTTTCTTTGCCTTTTAAATTATTTTCTGTGGAGAACCTTTTCTCAGAGAGGTTTGTAGACAGAGAGTATGAACTGTGCTAATTAAACAAAGAACAGTTTCTATTGAAGTCTGTCTGTGTGGCAACGTGAACACAGAATGGAAGAAGATAGGATATTAAGAAGGAATCTCAAAGATGTGAGAAGTCCCCCCTTATTTGCTATGAAAATACCTTAAAAATGGAGAGAAAGCTGATAAGGCAGTGTGTTGAAGATAGACAATATACTGTCTAAAAGCACAAGTTTAGCTTTCAGCTTACATAATAGACAGGGCGAAATGTCACTCCAGATTATACTAGTTGCACTAAACGCCTGTCTATTAAAAGCAATTGAGTTTTTTTCCTGCTGTGCTGGCATATAGAGCTGCTGTCTGCCGTGCTGTAGCATTCAACCAACACAATTTCAGCTATGTTGATTTTTTTCTTCCTGAAACTCTATGTCTGTCAGTCACTTTGCAGAACTTGCTTGGAATTACGGATATAAAAGTTGTGTGACAAGGAAGGAGGCTGCTGTTCCATCAGTTTCTGCTTTTCAGTGTCTTCTCAGGGCAGAGCAGAATTTTAGGAGTTTTGAAGTGTCAGTTCTCCAAGTGTTGTGCAGGAAAACTGCTACTTATGATAATTTTACTAGGTAAATTTTGGGGAATTTTGATCCTTAGCATTTACATTCAGTGGTAGAAATATGATATGTTTAGTTTAAACTTTTAGAGGCACAGTGCTTGAAATGGGCTGATGTAGCATTATATACCATGTCAAAAAAGGAGACAAGCTTTTGTTATTTCTAATATGTTTTTACTTCTAAAACACAGATAGAAGTTGTTTAATTTGTGAGCAATCTAAAATATTTTTCCTCCATTCAAGAAAGAGGCTTATTTTTGTGTTTCTTTGTTTGTTTTCAACTGGCCAGTTGAAAACCTTGCTGTTGTGTTTTGTTTTGTTTTAGGAAAGAAAGCAACCAAAGTGATCTTTCATTTTCTCCAAATTATGGTACTACTCTGATAATAGTTAAGGAATTTATTTTTTCTGGGTTTTGATACTAGATACAGGATCTTAAATTTTCAAAAGTGACTCATGATTGGCAAAAAGCCATTTTAGAGTGTGTAACCTAAAACATCTGAAAGATAGTATTCAGTTCTTAGTGGAAACAAGGTTCCATTAAAGACATTTCGGTTGGTCAGAGAAATGCCCAGGCATCCAAAATCCCCACTCATATGTGCAAACTGAGCTTAATATATTTCCTTCCAGACTGTGTTTGAAAGCTTTAAATAGTTTGAAAAAGTTAGAAGATTAAAATCAAACAGACTTTTACATCTATCTGTAATTACATAATACAGTGTGGTGATACTATAATTTATGATGTAGTGTCATTTATTATAAAACAATTGTGTTATTATTGCCTGTGTTAATGCAAGGGGAAGGCAGGCAAGAATAACTGATGGCTAGGCAGTGTGTTAGATGTCACTACTTTGTATTGTGCAGTATAGAATCCTCTGTAATTTTCTCTTTACAGCCCTTGCAACAATGATTTTGTGGGTATTTCATAGAATCACAGAGTCATAGAATGGTTTGGGTTGGAAGGGACCTGCTGTGGGCAGAGACACCTTCCACTTGACCAGGTTGCTCAAAGCCTTATCCAGCCTTGCCTTGAATATGTCCAGGGTTGGGGCATCCAGAACTTCTCTGGAAAACCTGTTCCAATGCCTCATCATCCTCATAGTAAGGAATTTCCTCCTAATATCTTACTTAAGCCTAGTCTATTTCAGTTCAAAGTCATTTTGCCTCATCCTGTCGCTGCATGCCCTTGTAAAAAGTCCCTGTCCAGCTCTCTTGTAGGCTCCCTTTAGGTGGTGTAAAGTGCTCTAGGGTCACCCAGAACCTTCTCTTCCTCAGACTGAACAGCCTCAGCTCTCTCAGCCTGTCTTCATCAGAGAGGTTCTCCAGCCCTCTTATCATCTTCATGGCCTGCTCTGGATTCACTCCAGCAGGTCCAAGTCCTTCATATGTTGGGGGCCCCAGAGCCATACACGGCACTGCAGGTGGGGTCTCACCAGAGGGGAGAAGAAGGAGGGAGAATCCCCTCCCTTGCCCTGCTGGCCATGCTGCTTTGGATGCAACCCCGGCATGATTGGCTTTCTGGGCTGTGAGTGCACATTGCTGGGTCATGTCCAATTCTTCATCCACCAACATCTCCAAGTCCTTCTCCTCAGGGCTGCTCTCAATCCTTTTTCCATCCAGCCTATATTTGAGCTTGGTTCTGCCCTGACACCAGTGCAGGCCCTTGCTCTTGGCCTTGTTGAACTTGATGAGTTCTGCACAGGCCCAGCTCTCAAGGCTGTCAGGGTCCCTCTGGGTGGCATCCCTTCCCTCCAGCGTGTTGACCACACCACACAGCTTGGTGTGGTCAGCAGACTTGCTGAGTGTGCTCGATCCCATTGTCACGTGCCAACAGACAGGATAAACAACGCTGCTTTCCCCTTTTTCGCTTGGACTTGGTGGTGGAGCTGCTACAAATGGGTGATTAAGTAAGAGCAAACCCATCAGTTTGTCAGTCTATGATTCCATGGGGCTGTAGTGAGGGAACACAGCAGGAAAGAAGTTGCTAGTGGTCTGACATAAAAGAAATAACTAAATCTTATGGAGCAAAATGTAAAACCTAGCAAGGATTCTTAAAATAGCAGCACCAAAATCAAAAGTTTCATTGAATGACAATTTATATATTGATAGATAAAAGTGGCGTGCTGTGTTTATTTCTGCCAAAGAAACATTTTTCATATTTTTGTCGTCAGTAACTACCTGTGAGGATAACCTGAACCAGTACCTTGTCACCAAAATACATCTATGAAGACAGTCCGTGAGCATGAGCTTGCTGGTGTGTTTCATTCCCAAATACTGCCCGTTTCTTTTAACAGCTAAAAAAATGGGGAAAATAATTTGAATGTTATAAATAAAAAAAATCTGATTTCAAATAGATGAGACTGTCACAGTCATGTTTTGTGTTTACAGCATCCCTATCTGCACAACATCAAATGGAAATTAAAAAATTATATAGGAGTTCTCCATGGATGTGTCCTATAGGTCAGGTTTTCAGTTCATTGCTGTTCTGAGTGAAGAAAGCAGGTACAAAACAGAAGGAAGTCTGAAATAGTTCCATGAGACAGGCAGCTGCTCATCAAAATAAACTGATAAGTGTCAGCATCCAGTGGAAGATGTGTTCATAGTTAATCATTTTGATTCTTGATCGGTGAGGAAACTACAGTTTTCTGTCCAAGTTTTTAAAGATGCCATCCAAAATGCTGTCCAAGATTTTGATTAAAACAGAGTATGCCTTTTGCACAATGAGTTGTTGTGGCTGGATCTAATTAACAATGAACAATTGGAACCACGGGAGAACAAAATAAAATAATGATTCAGATAAATTATAGAGCTTTTCCATTACGTCGTTCATATGACCAATCCCAAATACAAAAATCACAGATTGTTTTTTTTTAATTTCAGGATCAAGCACCAAAGTTGAAGTATTAGATGTAGTAAAAGCTCTTCTGGTTTGTAAAATTAAAAATGTGGATTTCCAATCCATTGTAGCTTAGCTGTAATATTCACTTGCTTTGTCATAGAATCACAGAATATCCTGAGATGGAAAGGACCCACAAGGATCATGGAGTCCAGCTCCTGGCCCTGTACAGGACAGCCCCAAGAGTCACACCATGTGCCTGAAAGCATTGTTCAAACACGTCTTGTACGCCTTCCTTTTAAACAGGAAACTAAAGTATCAAAACGTTTTCTGAATGAAATGGAAAAGAGAGAAAGTAGAATATTTTGTGTCTTAATATTGCCTACGGACATGGAATCATACATCAGAGGGATCAGGCTGGAAGACTATGAACCTCTGCCTCTGTCCCCTATTTTTCCTGAGTTCCTTCCCTGCCCCTCTCCTCTACAGCGTGCTTTGAGCACGTCCTATCATCACCAGGTCTATGATGATGTGGAAGGAGAGTAGAGGTGATGCTGCCCATTCCTCCCCCTGGTCAAATTGGGACCCGTTGTGCCTTGGGTTTGCTCCAAGTGCCTCCTACCACATTGTTCCTGTCACTGCCTTTCTGCAGCCCTGACTCGTTCAGGGATCCATGCCAGAAGCCAAAACATTGTAATTATTATATTAAAAAAAATGTTATACATGGGAAACATATTACTAGTGCAAATTATGTCTTTTGCAGGGATCTGGAATTCCCTTGACCATCTAATTAATCATAGTGCCAGTCTCCATAAAAGCAATTAATAATAAAGTAGTGGACTTTTTTTTGGTCATATAGTGCACTGGCAACCGTTCCAATGTGTTCAGGTGTAACCTTATGAATCCAATACAGAATTGACTGTTACTGATACCAATGATCAATTATTTAAAAAGTCTAAACTAGGAAAATGAATCACTGATAGAGAGGAGGTTTGGGAAAGTAATTCTAGTTTTATTTACTATATTTTCTTGAATAACAGTCAGATGCTCCCATTTTAGTTTACCAATAAGCCAGTAAGATTGTAAGAATCTGTGAGGAAATGTAGAAATCATTCTGACTTAACAAGAGTAGAAAATGTGGTGGCCGTTGATAATTAAATAAAAAAATGTGCATCATAGAGTAAATTAACTTCTCAGCTACTTTCTGCTCATGGAATATATTGAAGTGAAACCTGATATCATCTTTAATTCAGACAGTGGGATGCTGGAAGTCATCTTTGTTTTTGTGTTTCCTCACTGTTGGGACAAGCTGGCTGGCAGCCAGCTTCAAAGCCTCCTCAGGGCACAGCTGTAACTGGAGTGGGTCTCCTGGGGAATGCTGTGCAACCAGCCACAGGTCCCTGGTGTGCTGGGAACACCTGCCCTCGAGAAGCTGCTGGTGAAACAGGAGATCCAAAATACTGGCTGCATCCCTCGTGGTTTAGGGCATCCTGCTCCCGTGTGTCCACGTGCCTTTCATGACCAGATGGGCCAGTGCAAAGGCAGGAATGTAGTCTGTGTCCTTGGTGGTGTGGTACTTTATGGGTGTGTTGTCACTCACGTGCTGGTGTCCTTGTGGGAGCCCGATCTGGAGCCGGGGTGGGCTCCTCGCTCGCTGGTTCTGCTCGTGCCTGTCATGGAACCACCCGTGCGGCTGCTGGGGACGGCTTGCTCCACCTCTCCGTCTCTGCTCCCGACTCGCTGCCAAGGCCTGCAGCAGCTGGCGTGCTTTGGCTGGTTGCTGGAGTGCATCACCTGCCTTTAGTGTGGTTTGTTTTGGGCTCAGGGTTTGCTCTGCTCGTTCATCATCATTTGCTAACCGTAAAACAGGTATATGCTACCAGCTCCAGCCTACGTAGGAGAGCTTGGCAGAGTCTGAGGGCATCCTTCAGGCATGACATGCATTTAAAATCCCTTTTATGGTAAAAGAGCCCTTGCTATAAGCAGTGATAATGCTCAGAGGATTTCTTATAAAAAAAGTTATTTTGCGTATAGTATTTCTTTTAATACATCCTTACACATAAACCCTTTCAGTATAATTACAGCTTTGTAAATCCCCATTATTTGTTCTCCCTTTATAACAAAGGATTTGTCTGTTGAGTTACAATTGCAAGTACCTCATAAACCCAGCAGCTGAGTATTATCTGTGGTATACTGGAAGAAACAAGCAAATACCACCATCTTTCTAAAAACATAGAAGTGTAAATGAAGCCTTTTTTATGGAGCATTGAAAGTGGGGGAAAATACCACCTTCCCCTTGCCTGCTACTTGTGCATTCAGAGATTTTCAATGTTCATGAATCCAGTTTTGAATTTGAATACTTTGATAGATTTTTTTTCTTCTGTTTTCCTTTGGTAGAAATAAACACAAAAGGCAATTCCAATGGATTGGCTTTGATGCATTACTACATAGCTCTTAAACAAATATCTTACTCTGTCAGTTTGTCTCTTAATTGGAGTTTAGCCCTATTCCACCTTTCAAAAAAACCCCTGGAGCTTCAGCATGCTTGACCTTAGCTCCAGAAAATAAAGCAAATATAGTTTCTTAAGGCTTTTATCCTGTTAGCTTAGCCAGAAAACCTTGATTCAACAATATTTTGAATTTAGTCATAGTTGGTTATCACTGGCAAGTGATGTCATTGTCACTAACAATGTTTTCCACCACCTCTCCACAGAAGATGAAGAGAAGTTAGGCAGCTGCAGACACTAATGAAATATGACTCAGTTTCAGTGAAGATTTGTATTTGCTCTATATACTGGGCACAGGGAGACATTTTCCAAAGCCCTTTTTTAGAAATATCTGTTTCTATTTCATTGTCTGTTTCTTATATAGGCAACCAAAACTGCCATTTGAAAAACACTTCCCAGCAGAATTGTGGGCCTGATGATTATACAGCATTGTTGTACAATACACCTTAAAATCTTCAGAGTACCATGAATAAGAAGAAATAACTCTTCTCTTTAAGCTTGCTTTCACCGAGTTTCAAATGTCAGATTTCCATTTTATTTATTCTTTGGGTATTTTTCATAGTTTTCAAAATGTATGCAGAGCTTAAGGGTGTTTCTTGCTCAAATCACGCAGTTTGTGCCACAGTTCTGAACTGCATTGGGGCAATTTACTGGGACACATGCTATACATAGGACATAAATGAGGGCATGTGCCATACAGGTAGAAAAAAGTAGAAGAAAGAAATGTAACAAAAAACGATCCTAAACTCAAAGCAGTTAATGTGCTACAGAGCAGTTCACCATATTTTTCCCCCATTCGATGCATGTATTAAACCTTTGCTTTCACGGAACTTGCTTGAATTTTGGATGGAATTACCCTGACAGCTGCATTCTAGTGTGCAAGTCTGATGGATGTCATCCACCATCCTAAGAAGAACAGAACAGCACCAATTATTAGAAAAAGCAGTGGAGGAAAAAAGTACATGTTCTGGATGTATCACGAGTTGGAGGCAGCCAGGCTTTATTAAGTTCTAGGATGTGTTGGGTTGATAGTGACACCCTGGAAAAGATAACATAACAAAGTCTGTCAGGTTTTATTCTAGGACTCAATAATGAACTTCACTGGCTGGGGACATTATGCAGCAATACTTACTGTACATTTGTCCTTCAAGATACTAGCTTTTTTAATTTGGCCTTCTCACAGAAGACAAACCAGGGACTATTAAGAAAATCATAATAATTCTCGTGTTGCTGGGGTGATTATAAGCAGGAAAACATACGCTTTCTGAGAAAAAGTATGAAGGTCCAAGTCTCATCTCTGCAGTACATTCTTTATGCTTAGTCAGACATATAGACAATGATTAAAATCAGGCATCTGGTGTAAAGAAGTCTGAATTTTAGGATGATTGAATGGCTGAAGAAACCTTGTTTTGGCTGTCTCAGCTTATCTGCTCCCTGGGTTCCTCTTCAGTAAGCTGGTGGAGGAGAGGAGAGAATTCCAGGGTGCTGTTTGTGCCATCAATCCCAGAAGTGGTGACTTACACCGATAGCTGCAGTGTAGGGTTAAACACACGCGAGATGAATACCTCTGAGTTCCCAAAACTTCCATTTCCCCATCATCATATGTTGCATATAAATCTTGAAGGTTCCCCTTAAATTTGACTCTTAGTTGGTTGGTTTTTTTAAGTTTTGATGGATATCAATAGTTAAAAAATTTGCATGAAGGCTTGTTTTTGACATCCTGATGCTTTTCACACGTGAGTCTTTGGTCCTCCTCAAGGTTTTCAAGCCTTAGGGGAATGCAAGGTTTCTCATTGGCTGCAGTGTGCATCGTTGTGCTTTCCGTGGCACTGGGCCAGGCCCTACGGAGATGACATCCTTAAATACCTTTCAGAGGAAGAAAATAATTGGGTTTAGGGCATATGATTATGTTATGTGCAGAGAGAATCTCTGCCCTTTTCTGGGATCTGCTTACTTCTCTTGAATTCAATTAATTCCTACATTACAAAATTTTATTAGCTTTTCCTTTTAATGGCATAAATATTGTACCTTTTCTATAAAGAGTAGTGGAATAAGTTTGAAGATTTTAAACAATTATTTTTGGTACAGTTTTTATTTTAAAAGTGAATTAATTTATCATAGTACTTTTCAAAGTCAAGAATTGTGACATTAACAGTTCTAGTGTAAATACAATGTACTGTAATAGAACTTGAAGTGAAGAAATACACTTAAAGTGTATTTAATCTTTTTAATTCTTCATTAAAACAAAGAATTGTAACGGAAATGCTGGCAAAAGAGGACTGCAGACATTACTGTCTGTGGACTCATCATTTACTGAAGAGGATAATAGCTTCTGGACAGCGTATTTGTAGCATTTTCAGTAAAGCAGCTTTGCGTTTTTAGCTCTTTAGTATGGTCTCAACAAGCATACAGCAGTAGCAGTGGTGATTTTTGTTCCCACATTATTCCACCTCTGAATAGTTGGGTCAAGCTACCTGGCTGAAATTTAAGACTTCTTAGACCCAGGAGGGGGACTGGGTTCCAAAGAATCATTGAAGTCCCTGATTTCTGTGGCAGCCAGTCATCAAGAGCAATAATAAACAGTGACTCTTTCTTGGGCACTTTCCTGGGGAGCAGGAGAGATGTGAGATGGTGGCTCTTGGCTGGTCGTGCTGGTGGGGCAGCAGAGCACAGAGCACATTTTCCTCTTGCATTTGGCAGTCCCTGTGTAGGCAGGTATAGCTGTGGGTGGGGTTATGCGCAGATTTTTGGCAACAGTGGTTAATTCTTAATCTGTATGTATGCTTTAAATGGAACTGTTTTATGAGCTTTCTGCCTCCCGGCTATGATCTTGTCTTTGCTGTCCAATCTAAACACAGGCTTTCTTCTGCCCTTTTATCCTGCAGAGAGCATATGCCCACATACTGATTATGATTAGCATTGTACTGGCAGTAAACATTCTCAGGATGCATCCCTAGGTCCCAGAGTTCAGACTGTGCACACAGGCCTATCTGCTGCCTCGCAGCACCAAGCAATGCAAGGCACACTGTGTGGAGTTCCAGAGCTGGGAATGCTTGTCACAGATCAGACTTTGGCATGCTGCAGTCATGGCTTTTCACTCCGCAGAGTGCATGGCACAACTTGCTAACTACTGCAAGTACTGGAACTGTGGAATCAAATGGCCTTGAGTCAAGACTGGTGGGGCAGGAAGAATTAAATTAACTTTCTGTGCCAGCAGAGTTCCTTGCATCTTGAGGAAGAGCTTTGCTGAGGGAGGTCAGTGAGATTTTTCCCTGCTGTTTTTTTCTTCCCGCTACCTTTTTTATTCTTTTTTTATTCCACCTCCACTGACATGCTTTTAATTCTTACTGGGAACTGCTAAACAGAAGAACTGAAAGCCAGACTTACTGGAGCAGCTTTAAGAATGAATTTATCTCCTAGTCAGGATTGCTCATCCCCCACCCCTTTCTTTTTTCTTCTTTGGCTCTGATGGAATGAGAACTCTGTGGCTTTTTCAGGCCTGGTTGGCTTTCTGGGATCTTTTGTGAAAAAGGAAATTGTAGTTACTTTGTTCAGTCAGTCTCTTTGTGGACCTCTGAACACCAGAGCATCCTGCAGGGGCTAAAAAAGTAAACTGAAAAAAATTCTGGGATGGTGGTGCATCTGTCTAGAGGACTGAATAGATTTCCATCTTTTGTAACTTTTTTTTTTTCTAAATGAAGATGTCTGTGATGGGTCTCAGGAGCTTGAAAGTAAGTTTTAATAGGATTAATAGGATTTGGTTGGATAAGAAGAAAAGTGTAAGAAGAAAAGTACTGCTCTCATCCCTAATCTGATATCTGTTCAAAGACTTAGGCAGAATATGTACTTTATATCTAAATTTTCTGAAGAGCACCTGGATGTCTTTTCTCCTACTGTGTACTGGCTAAATGTTGGATCATATGGAAATGAATTGTTTTAGCTAATTGGGTGTATTCCTTATAGGGATCAAACCCATATTTTAGTTAATGACAAGTTATGTTTCTGTATCTTCAGTTTTTCAGTTTCTGCTAAACAGTATAGAACAAAAAAGATGAAATAATAATGAGTGAAACAAAAAGGAACATTTTTATGCATACAACACCATGCAGTCAGGAATTTTCATGTGTTAAAGTGGGAAATTTTCACCTACATCTGTTCTGCTGTCTGATCATTTTAGCAGTATCGGTTTTCTGTGGTTCAACAAGTCAGTGTGAGTCTTCCTTAAGAAAAATCGAGAACGGCTTCAGTAGCAAAGTACATAGTTTTAACAATCTCCATCAGTTGGTTTTTTAGTGTTAAGTATAGTATTTATAAAACTGAGAAGGTTCATAAGTTGTTCTGAAAAAGATAGAACTTGAAAAAAGATTTACAATTTTTTCCTTTCTTTTTGGTACCTGGATTGAAAGGATAATGTTGAATTTACAGAGCCTCTTGTCACTGAGTGTGGACAGTTGTCTACTTAGTTTAACTTAATGGTACTGATGTGCCTTTGAGGCAGTCTGGTAGAATCCTCCCAGAGGCTGTCCAAAGTTAACACATTTGGTGACTGGCAACAAGTATAGTTTTTACTGTAAAGAGGCATATGCTTAGAAAAATGACACATCTGAATATTGCAATGTAAATGTCCTCACTTCTTTACTTTTTTTTTTTTTTTTAAAGCACTCTCCCCCTCCATCTAAGCAAGGAGGCATTAAGCATGGAGGCAGTGCAAGCAGTTAGCAGGAGATACATTTTCATTTGAAACTCCTTGCCAAGGTGTCCGAGGCAGATAAGGCAGGAAACCTGATAAGTCTTCTGCAGGGACCATTGAATGCTTGAACCTCACTTACCTGATGTTGTTTCGGGCACAGTGGAGTGGAGATTATCTCCACTTGGGTAGAAGCCAGAGCTTCTGAGGCTGGAAGCTTCCTGCTACCTGATGGAGATGGCAGTGGGTCCTCTGCAGCAAATGTCTGCTGAAATCATCAGGCTAGACAGGCAGCAGGGCCCGTGAGAACCTGTGATATAAGGTGCTCTTGGCCCTCATTATAGCTTGTCCTGTTATCAGCAGCTAGATCAGATAAAGAAAACTTATGCAAATTGGTTTTTTAAGCATGCTAGGGTGGTGGTTTTTTTCTGGGAGTCATAAACCCTGCCAAAGTAAGCTTTCATTCTTCTTTTAAAAGCATGTAGGATGCGTTAAATATGCTTCAAAGCAGCTTGCGCTGTGAGTGTTTCTAGCATGGGAATACTTTGCCTTAAAAGCTATGGATCTTGTCACAAGCCCAGGATGACTTCTAGTCTTCTTCAGACTTGCTTGTGTACCTGCTTTATGGTTAAAACAGGCTAGCTTGTAAGATTCTCCTGACCCTTCCCAGCAAGAACCATTCTGGTCCTATAAACTGCGTGCTGTGGACCGCAGTAGTATTGTGACAGGTGAGTAATAGGGAATCAGGGATGTAATATGTCCTCAGTTGCACTCTGGGTAGCTTCAATGGGTGTTTTGCATGAGAAAAGTAAGAAGGATTTGGCTCATGCTGTAATAAATCCCACTCAATCCTATTGAAACCCTGCATAGCATCCAGTGATAAAATACTTACTGGTTCTGTCCCTTGATTCCTGCATGCAAAATCTTTTTACCTTTTGTGGGTGACCCACACCTAAAGCCAGACAGGTAAATGTGAACTAATCTGGTACTGATGCATGTTTTTAACAGCTGATTCTCAGGAGGAGCTATAGAAAAATTAAACCTATGAGGATTTTATGTTTGACTAAGTAATTAAATGACCTTAGAGTTATTATTCTTCCTTTAAAGGTGCACATGTGCAGATACTCTCTTGTGGGAAATCAGACTTTGTAAATGTCAGGTCTCATGAGCTGACTCGTAAAAATGGGATCTCGTGCCTTTTCTCAAAATGGGTGGTTAATCCAATGATTTTCTGCACTCCAGGAATGTCTCTCTGTAAGTTTATATGTTCCATTTGTGAAATAGTCTCATTTTATAGGTCTCTCAAAAATATTAGGTGATCATACCCTAAATGAGGGGAAGAGGCACTTCTGTTATTCAGTTAAGCTTTGCTTCCCTCAAATTGACAGATTCATTCCTAGAAGACTCTGTTTTTACCCCACTGTCCCCCAAATCACAGTATTTTCACTGCAGAGCTAAGAATTCATCTCTTCAACCATTGCATTGATTGCATGCTTTGAGGCCAAGCTTCGAATTTGTCCTTGGCAAAGATGAACAAGGTCTCTCCTTGTTTTCCCTTCATCTGTAAATCTCTAACCATACTGACTGATGGCTAATGAAGTGTACAGAAAGTGCTAGAGGTTGAGATGCTTTGCTTGTGACTCAGCATGATTTTCTCTGCTTTTCAATAAATACTGCTAATAATTGTCAGGTGTTATTAGACTTGGCTTTTTGTTTTCTATTTCATACTATATATTATGCTAATTTAGAAAGTGAAATAAGAAAAAGTGTGATTTGTTCTTGCATGCACTGGTGAACAAAAAATACCCATTTACTTCAGAGTTATCGGAATGCAATTCCCAAATATAATGCTGATGCTTGCAAATAGTTCTCCCCAGTTGTAAAGGACTGAGCAAAACTCACGAAGAAATGAAAGGTTAATTAATATTTTTGCAGGCCTTAACATTCATAGATTGTTCAGAATTATGCCTGAACTTTTTCAGAATATTCTTAAAGCTTTCTTGTTGTTTTGATTTTGTGATGTGCATTGGTAAATTGTTGACAAATGTGTCATACAGAGTGGCTGAGTTGAAGCAGGTGTTTATTGAAATGGCTTGATGCTTTCATTCTTCTAAACTGCCACTGGCCCTACCTGTTTGGGTGCTGAGCAGAAAATACCTACTTTTAAAAAAACCTTCCAGGCTGAGAAACTCTTCGAATGGGCACAAGCCAACCCATCTTGTAACAGAAAATATCAAGTGTCCAATAAAAGTGATGGAAATACAAACACAAATACTGTTCGTGAAATACAGCTTGAAGTGAAAATAAACCTATTGAGTGTGACTAATCAGCCTGTAGTTTAGGTGATGAATTGATGAGATCAGTTGTTTGTATTGATATTTCCAAAGCATTTGAAATGTTTGTTCAGAACGGCTAATTAAGATGGCAGATAAATAAAGGCCTCCACTCCAGAGTGTTGAGAGTGATTAACCCTGCAAAATAACAGAGACTTACTACAGTTATGTAAAAAGAACCTTTTAGTTTTGGTGTTAATTGAAGTGAAACTAAAATAGTAACTTCAGAAGGTTCTTTTTACCGAGCGGATCTTTAATACAGATTTCTTTACTCTTTTCAGTGAAAGAACAGAAAATGAAGCTCTAATAAGGTAAGACCTTTTTTTTTATTCCACTTTAGTGAGATGCTGAAGTTAATTGGAAATAATTTTAACAAATATGCTGAGCATTTTAGGCTAGCTCCTAGAGCAGTAGATTTCAGCATTTCACTAGTAGATCCCAGTGTGGGTCAGTATGTCAAAGCACAAAAAAAGAAGAGTACAGTATTGCAGAATGAGTCTAACAACATTTAACTTTTGTTGTTGTTGTTGTTGTTACTGAACCACTACTTGGTCTTTAATAAGATGCCTTCGTAGATTTGGAAACTTCTTTTTGCCTGTAAGCAATTGACAGGTAATTATTTTTCAGCAGATGCTATAGTTTTCACTATTACACAGTCAATGAAAATTCTTAATTTTCCTGCAGTTTGAAAATGAAATATTAGAGGATATGCTGATAAAATAAGTAGCTTGGTCACAGATTTTTGGTTTTTGATGTGTGGTGGTGGGAATTTGAGTTATGTAGTTAATCAAATAAAGGAGGAGTGATCTCTTCTAGGAGTGAGTACTTCCCCTTTATATAGCATAATTCAGCTGCATTCTGAAAATGGATTCTGTATCATCTGCTAGATGGGCAAAAAGCAGAAGGTCTTTCAATACACTACCAACTGCAAGGGGTGTTAAAAAAGTGGTTTTATCTTTCCATTTCTTCCCTTGCTAGTGAGGATGCTGACATTCATGTGGTGTGTCACCTAGAAAAGGAAGCATCAATGTTGGATAACAAAGCCAGGTGTACAACAGCGAGTTGTTCTGACAGGCAGCTGGAGTATGAACCTGTTCAGAACATTACAAAAACATACAATTACTTTTCTGCTACAGGTAATATTTCAATTATAATAGCCAATCTCAGGATTCCAAGGAAGGGAACTGTTGTTAGTTATTGTTTTCTTTTCCTCCCATATTTGCCTGGTTTGGTTTTTTGTATCAGTGGTTACAGTAAAATTTTGCAGAGTTGTTAGTTGGATTTTGTACACCTATTTCGTCAAATGCCTTCCAAATAGAAGAGTGTTCAAAAGAAATTTTTTTAAAACCTGTTGACATCAGTAAAAGTTGATACATCTGCCTAAACTGTGTTGTTGGTTTGCACAGGGGCATTCTTGGAATAGGGAAGAGGGAGGCTTAAGAAATAAAAAAGCATTTAAGCTATGCAAAATATAAGCTGCTAAAAACCACAAGTGGGTAGAAATGTGAAGTATTAATGGAAAAAAGCAGTAGTGTGAAAAAGTAATGAGGTGTCATAACAAATGGTGTTGTAAATAGCAGACTATCTTTGCAATTCTTACTTGCTATTAGTACGTGGAGAGTATGTGCATGTATTTGCAGCCACAAAGGTGTGTGCTTATATAATGCATCCCTAAGACTGCAAGATGCTGCTCTTTTTCACCCAATCAGTCAGAAGGACTGAAAACCCTTCTGGAACAGGGCTAATGAAGCTAAGGAGCTTTATAATGTGTTGAGAACCACATGGGTAGTACAGGGATTTAGCAAATGCCAGAAGAAATTCTAGTTCTGAGCAGTCTTTGTACATGGATCTCATCAGCATCTCTAATCCAGGAAGGACACAAGTCCTCCTTCTGTCTTTTCACCAGGATTCAGCCATACAAGCACTGGGCAAACATTGCAAAAACGAATTAAACTTGCTGTGTCTGTAGTTGATCACCTAACACAAGGGAGCTTTATGTGGAGCCTCTGAATGCTGCAGTAACTCAAATACCTAAGTAATATGCCTGAGTAATATAGCATGACAGCAGTAGTGGAAATTTACTTATTTTGTTTACCAAAGTCACAGCTGGAAGTATTTTAGGGTATACATTGCTCACTCCTGGATTTCTGCTTTGGCAGAGCCTGCAGAAGTACCAGGTCATTTTTATGTGATTTGACATGTGGGCAGTAGAAAACCACCTGCCATCAGCCATCTTTTTCTTTCTAAGTTAACTATAGTGTTTAGTAACTCCTGATCTGGTTTGAGTAGAATTTATCAGTTAGGTTAAAAACGAAGCTATGCAGGTGGCAGTGCTGTTCAGCCCAAATTTCCGGGTCATACAAATGGGTGCTACAGAAGCTGGAAAAGCTTGTTAAAGAAGATATTCAGTGCCCTCCCTTCACATTTGAATTGACTTTTCCCTTTTAGTCTCTTTAGTCAAAAGCCATCTCTAATGCACCACCGCAGATGCTGTGTGATTGAGTCAGGAATCCCTGTTTTGGTTTGCCAAGCAGCCAAGCTATTTATCCTCGGTAAGAGAATTTTGAGGTGTGATGTGGTTAGTATCTAAAAATATCTGTGTAGGGAGATAGGATAGGGCTCCAACAGACAAAAACATGGCAAGATAAGGAAGAAGAGTTCACGTTGTAATTACGATACCGTGGGTGTAATTAACCATTGGAAACACTTAGAAAGGAATGTGGTAGATCACTTGGAGTAATTAAATCAAGATTAGATCTGCTTCTGAAATATCTTCTAGTAGAGTTACAAGTTCTTGTGCTTTGTAAAGAAATTGCTGCATGAGGTATTACAGGCTGTGCCAGGCAGGAAGTCAGACCAGATTATCATAAGAGTTCCTCCAGGCCTTTTAAATCCACATCTCCACCAACAAAGGCTTTTATGTGGTACAGGCTGTCACAGAATTTCCAAAATCTGAGGTGGAGCAGGTCACTCTTGTTTCAGTGGTGAAAGGTTGAAAAGTCTGTGAGCAGATCCTTGCAGAGACGTGGTGATGAGTACTCAATGCTGCTGAGCTTGTACATTTTGTGTGCTTCAGTCCTACAGACCAGTACTGAGCCAGTTCCTGCTCTTTTCTGATCAGCCCATAAACACATCCTTCTGCATAATCTTCTAATATTTCACCTGATTTTTTTAGCAGCTTGCATTTTTTACTGAGTTCAATGAAAAATAGTAATTATTCTGTGATGCTTATTGAGTCCCTTCTGTGGTACAAGTCCTGAATGAGTTCAGAATTTTCTTCAGTTACTCAGTGAGAATAATTCCATGGTCTTTAACACAGGATCTTTTATAGCCACTCTTAATATCCATATGAGTAGAAAGGGAAGGGGACATTTTTAGCAGATTATGTAGAATTCCTAGGATAAAATAATCCACTTTCCCCAAAACTGGAAAACTCATAACTTGTATGTTTGCTCTGGGACTTGCATGGAATACTGAGAGGAGTGGAGGACACTCGTCTTTCAGTTCTCTTCAGCTACAGGGAAGTGTATTCTTGTCTTACTTGGTAAGAGGCAGCAGATCCTTTTAATAGAAAATAGATTAAAATGGTTGGTCAAAAAGTAATTTTATACTAGAAGAAACACAAAACACTGTGGTGAACAAGAATAGCCCTAGCTACTTCTTGCTACTTTGATAAGCTCATTAATTTCAGTGTTCAACATTAATCAGGAATTACTGTGCAAAATCTTGCAAATGGAAAAATCCATCAACTTGAGCTCAGAATTATGTCCCACTCCTGTACTTAGGTTGCATAGCTTTTTTCACAGGAATGTTCAATGTAATTCCACAGCAGCATGACAGGAAGAACAGCTAAGAGTTGTCCTGGCCTGTCCTGTGTGTATGTGGGCATAAAAACTCATTCAGAAAGGTTTTCATGTAATTCTGGCTCTGTGGAAAGACCCATGAAAAAGCTTTTCTGTAAGATTATCCAGGGTAAATTCAAGAATGAGCCCAGGAATATTAGTGGATTTTTTTTCCAGAACATCTGATACCCAGCCTGACAGCAGGTAGCCCGCACTTGGTACCGGACCATCCCTACTGCTCTCCCACCCTGGACCACTGCGTATTTATGGTTTACACATGGCAGCCTAGACCTGAATTGGAAAAAAATATTGGACTAAAACAATAGGAGAACTAGAGTAGGAAGAGAAATACCATTATGTTTGATAAACCAAAGTAAGGTGGTTGCCATAAGTCTCTGCCCCTCCACGTGGAGGCTCCACCTGCTTTCACGGACATCTAAGAGAGAAAAGAGAAAGAGGGCAAGACACTGGAAAAAGATTAAAAAAGGTTAATTACTCTTGCTAGTTGGTTAGGTATTCATGGCTGTGGTGAAAGGAGAGAAGACTTTGGTTACTCAGGAATCTAACATGTTTGCTTGGTTGCTATGCAATAATAATTGTGATTTTTTAGTATGAAGTTTCTTCTGCACCATGTCACTTGGAAATATATTACATACATATGGTTTTAACAAATTCCTGATAGCCATAATACTGACTGTGGAGAATATTTAAAAGCAAACTTCAGGATGTCTCTTTTTCACATGTTTTTGCAACCAGTGAGTCACTCTTAATGGATACTTCAGTTCTGAAAAGGAGTGGAGGAGGCCGTGCCATGGTAGAAAATTGCCCTCTCCATTAGTGAATGTATTTGAGACATCATATTGCTGCTATTTCCTTCCATGTGAAAGCTCATGGCTAAGTCATTTAATGTAAAGGAAAACAGTCTTTTCTACCACAGAAAAGTGCCTCTGCTGGACAGTGGCACACAAGCCTGCAGAATTGACTTTGGTTATTGCTGAGGGATTCCTTGGCATTTCTTTCTGTTCAGGCAATTAATGCTGTGAAAGCATTCCACATGACAGAAAAGAGCAGTTGTGCTGAGGTCTGGGGAGTTCCTTTGGCGCATCTCCCATGCACGGCTAGTCCCAAATTCATTATTTCTGTCGAAGAACTGCACTTGCTTTAAAAGCTCAGTTTTACTGCATTTGAAAGCTATTCAATCTTGTTTCCTTGCACTTTGTTTGCTTAATAACCCCTACACAAGAATCCATTATTTTGCCTGGATAACTTACTACTCTCTTCCAAGAAATAAATAGACTGTTCTAAATTTTCTTTAAATCCACATGCTAGGTTGGAGCACAGTTTGGTGCAAAGAAGTACCCTGGTGCTTACACTGTGCTCACAATGTCTGCTCAGATGAGAGTCAAGCGTGCTGTGCTCACTGTTACATAACTCTGCAAAAAGTGTCGATTCAGGGAAATTCTGCTGCTGTGAGAGAATGGGAGCATCAGGAATGTTCTCTCTCGCTTAATGGAAATGTGGCTTTTGGTGACTAGTATGTTTAAAAAATAGCAGATTGCGTGTATGCGCTCACTGACAGAGCCCAACTTGAACATCACAGTGATGTACAGGACAGCAGATCCTGCTGTTTGCTGCAGCCCCGGGAGACTGGATGAGGCTCTGGGAGCAGCAGGCTGGTACAGCATATGTCTGGCTGCTACCAGAAGAGATTTGCAGCTGTACAATTTTTGGTTTTGAGTAACCTTTAAAAGAGTGCATCTGAAAAATTTCCAGGTTAGCCAGAGATTAATTCCCATCAACAGGAGAGACAGCTGTTTGTTTGACTGCATCTGCTTCATTTGGCTGTGTGGGTCATCTTACTGGATGGAATGGGCTCCAGAGACCCTCCTGTGGAGAAGAGAGGCAGGTAGGACAAC
>VYZT01010603.1:0-23326 GCA_013400735.1 Pomatostomus ruficeps
GCAGTGCCCAGCAGCCTCTGGGGACAGAACCTTTTCCTGATCTCCAGCCTGGCCCTGCCCTGGGCCAGCTCCAGCCACTCCCTGGTCCTGTCCCTGTCCCAGAGCAGAGATCGGAGCTGCCCCTCGGGAGGAGCTGCAGACCCCGCTGAGCTCTGCCCTCATCTCCTCCAGCTGAACAAACCAAGAGCCCTCAGCTGCTCCTCCTGTGGCCTCTCCAGACCCTTTCCCATCCTCGTGGTCTCCTCTGGACGCTCTCCACTGGCTCAATATCTTTTTTACATTGTGGCACCCAAAGTGTCCCCAGCACTGGCGATGAGGCCGCCCCAGTGCAGAGCAGAGCAGGACAATCCCTCCCTGGCCTCACACCCCCCGGACACGGTGGCCCTCGGGCTGCCAGGACACACAGGTGACTCCAGTCTAACTTGCCCTCAACCAGAACCCTCAAGTCCCTTCCCACAGTTCTGCTCTCCAGCCCCTCCTTCCCCTTCCAACACCTTCCTCTTCCCTGGGGCAAAAATCACCTGTGAATGATCCCACTGCAGAAACACCTGAGGGGAAAAATTAAATTAAACTCCACAAAGCCCCTTCCCCTCGCTACAGGTGGCTGAGAGCTGAAAGCGTCTTGCCTTGAACATCCCCTCCATGCTGACAGGGTCCCTGGGGAGGCTCTGCACACATGGCTTTGCTTCCCTTCACGCTTGTGTAAAAAGAAAAGGACAAACAAATGGAGATTTATGGGATTCCAGCAGAGCTGATTTTTATAAAAATCATTTTTCCCTCCCCTCCCTTGAACTCGGGGTTTTATTTTCTCCCCTGCAGTGGCTGTTTGGAGGCTGCAGATTGAGCACAGAATTGAGCTGGGATCTCCTTGGAGAGAGCTCAGTGACAGCAGGATGGGCTCGGATGTGTGTGGAGCCCTCACAGCATCTCATTCACCTGGACGTGGTACTGGATGTCCTGGAATCCCGGAATGGTTTGGTTTGGAAAAGACCTTAGAGATCATCTCATCTTCCACTGTCCCAGGGGCTCCAAGCCCCGTCCAGCCTGGCCTTGGGCACTGCCAGGGATCCAGGGGCAGCCACAGCTGCTCTGGGCACCCTGTGCCAGGCCCTCCCCACCCTCCCAGGGAACAATTCCTGCACAATATCCAATCTGAGATCCCTTCTTGTGCTTGTTCAGCAAGGCCCAATGTGGTTTCCAATGTTTGAGCATCAAATAATGTAGAGAATTCTTTCCTACAGCCATGGTGCGAGTGGTTGTGGGATTTGCTTGGCACAGGGGTCCCATGTGCTGGAAATCAGAGGGATGTGGGCATGGCTGGTGGCCTCTTGGTGGAACCACCTCCTACAGCACCTCCTGAGCCCCCCAGGCAGAAACAAAACAGTGTGGCCAGAGAAGGGAGGGATCTGGGGAAGGGTCTGGAGCACAGGTCTGATGAGTGTCTGAGGGAGCTGGGAAAGGGGCTCAGCCTGGAGCAAAGGAGGCTCAGGGGGCCCTTCTGGCTCTGCACAACTCCCTGACAGGAGGGGGCAGCCGGGGGGGTTGGGCTCTGCTCCCAGGGAAAAACTGACAGGACAGGAGGAAACGGCCTCAAGCTGCACCAGAGGAGCAACCTCACCATGGTCTCTACAACCTCACCTTGGTCTCTACAGCCTTATCAAGATCCTGAAACTTCTCCATGGTCTCTCCAACCTCACCATGGTGTCCAGAACCTCACTGTGGTGTCCTCAGACTCGCCACGGTCTCTACAACCTCTCTGCAGTCTCTACAACCTCTCCATGATATCTACAGCCTCATCAACGTCTCTACATCCTCTCTGTGCTCTCTACAACCTCACCATGGTCTCTACAGCCTAATCAACATCTCTACAACCTCTCCTTGGTCTCTACAGCCTAATCAAGATCCTGAAACTTCTCCATGGTCTCTCCAACCTCACCATGGTGTCCAGAACCTCACCGTGGTGTCCTCAGACTCGCCACGGTCTCTACAACCTCTCTGCAGTCTCTACAACCTCTCCATGATATCTACAGCCTCATCAACGTCTCTACATCCTCTCTGTGCTCTCTACAACCTCACCATGGTCTCTACAGCCTAATCAACATCTCTACAACCTCTCCTTGGTCTCTACAGCCTAATCAAGATCCTGAAACTTCTCCATGGTCTCTCCAACCTCACCATGGTGTCCAGAACCTCACCGTGGTGTCCTCAGACTCACCATGGTCTCTCCAACCTCACCATGATCTCTACAGCCTCATCAACNTCTACAGCCTCATCAACGTCTCTACAACCTCTTTGTGGTCTCTACAACATCACCATGGTCTCTTCAGCCTCACCACAGTTTCTACAACCTCACCATGGTCTCTATAACCTCACCACAGTTTCTACGCCCTCACCCTGATTTCTACAGTCTCTCCATGGTCCCTTCAGTCTCACTGAGGTCTCTTCTGGTCTGTCTGGATGCAGACCGGTGCAGATACACACCCTACACGTGTTCCTGGTGTCACCCAGGTATGTCCTCAGGTGCGCTCCCTCCAGGCACGCTCCCTCCAGGCACACCCCGATCAGCACACGCCGACACGGCATGAATGCTGCAGCCACTCACAGGGATGAGCACTTCTCAGATCTGCCCCCTTTCAGCACCTGGTTTCTTCTCTGACTGGGAACCACCAACCAGTATTGCATGGATGGGCTGGATTTTCCACTCTGCTTTTAAGCCGCTCCCTGAATCCTCACTCCTCTGAGTCTCCCACCCTCCCCAAACCATCTCTCTCTGTAGCTGCTCCTTTTCATGTCCCAGCTGGCTCCTCAGGGATGGGAGGCAATGGTTAATATTACATTTTTTCCTTCCAAGCATGCAAATGCCCAGAGTGGAGCTGAAAACAAGTGACTTCTGACCAGAGCGGTGTGATTAGGAAATGCAGATTTTCCCTCTCCCTCAAGTCCTGGTGACTGGAGTCAGGTCTGTGTCACCTCTGCACACCGGCTCCGTCAAGCAGCTGCCTGCGGCGCCTCTTTTAATGAAGTCCCAGTGACTGATTGCTCCCTGCCCTTACAGGGACGCTGCTGGCACCCCGACCCGCTCCTGCCAGCCTGAGGATTCCGGCAGAGGGGCTCAGCCCATGGCAGCCCCGGGCCCCTCTCTCCGCTGGAATTTCCTCCCTTCCAGCACGAGCAAAGTGACAAGTTTGAGCTGCCGTCAGCAGAGGAGCCGACGGTCTCGTCTGAATAGCGGTGAGCGAGTTTAGGTTTTAATTAAGCCCTTGTGGGTTCCTTGAAAGGTTGGAGATGACACAGCCTCCTCTGAAGCTGGCCTAGGGAGACATCCCGAGTCAGCACCAAAGCCTGCCTCCTCCTCCAAATGATGTGAAACTGGGACCCTGCAAAAAAGGATGAATTCTGAAGAGCAGCAAAAACGTTGTGGTTTTCTTTTTCCCGAGCCAAGGTCGGCTCCGGGAGGAAGGAAGGCTCCTGCCAGCTCAGCTCCTGTGCCCGGTGAGCCATCGCTCTCCATCTCCAGGCCTGGCCGTCCCTTCAGGGTCTCGCGGTGACGAGCGCGATCTTTCATCCCGAATTTATCGCTGCTCTCCATGCAGATGCCAACGGGGAAACGCTCTCCCTTGCATTGACACTGCTGGATACACAGCCATCAAACGCCCTCAGCCAAACACCTCCGGCTACGGCCCCGTAAGTCCTGGATCTGCCTGCATCCGTGTAAATCCTGACACGTGCCCCGTGCTCTCTGGACAATGAATGTCCATCTTCCCTCCCCATCCTGCCCCACAGTGTTGTATTTCAGTACTGACCACAAGATTCCCATCAAACAATATAAACACATTTGTCAAAACTCTTCGCAGGTGCTGGGGTTCTCCGAGGAAATGATGGCAGAGGAGCAATGTTTAATTCCCAGGTCGGCGGGATTCACAGCACTGCGTTATTGGAGGTTTGTTTCCTCCACATTTCCTTCTCTGCTTTTTTTTTTTTTCTTTTCAGGATGAAAAATCCCTGAAGCTAAAACATTTTTACCTGGCTTGCATTAATTTCTAACCCAAACAAACAAACAAAGAAAAAAACAAACAAAACCAACTGGTAGTTTTGAATTGGTTTATGGAGAAAACAAACCAAGCAATGACGCAGAGCAATTTTTTGAGGAGGGGTTGCTTTTTTCTGGTTCAAACAAGAACAAAAATGCTCATTTTCCCCACCAGTCCTGTGGCCATTTTAAACAGGAGGGTCAATAGATGGGGAGAATGGGGAGAAACACGTTTATAGCTGGGAAAACACGTTTATAGCTGGGAAAACACATTTATAGCTGGGAAAATGAGATGGGAAAACCCCATGGGAGGCGACTTCATGGATTAGCACAGGGGAGGAGGTGTCAATCCCAGGGATTCATCAAAGAGACCCTGAATTTCCACAGGGGCAGTTTGAGTGATGAATGTGAGTGGAAGAGGAGGAGGAAAAGGAAAAGGAGGAGAAGGAGGAGGAGGAGGAGGAGGAAAAGAAGAAGGAGGTGGAGGAGGAGGTAAAGGAGGAGGAGGTGGAGGAGGAGGAAAAGGAGGAGGGTCTGGAAGGCTTCTACCGACAAAAGACAGATAAAGTGGAGCTTAAATGTCACATCCTCTCATGGCAGTGCCTTGTGTCCTCCTCCTGTGACCTCCTGCCCCTCTCATCCCCGGCTTTGTCTGGAGGGGAAGTGGAGACGTCTCCACACCGACGTCACACAGCCACAGATCCGCGACTCGCGGGACTCTTTCTGACAAAACCTCCCGGAACAGCCTCGGCAAACGTCCCCTGGACAACAGGGAGTGGGAATTGACACCCAACACCATTTCTAGAGCCACTTGTGCCATGGAGCTGAAGAGCTCTTCTGTGCTGTCTCCTGCTTTGAAGAGCTCTCGCTGTGACACGCGGGTTCAGGTCAAGCATTCTCACTTCCACCAGCTCCATCCACTCCTGGCAAACGCATTTCCAGGAGAAGAGGATCCGTGCTCTTCCCCATCACGTCTTTAGGCAGCTTTTCATTCCCTGGTTCTTGTTTGCCTCGTTTCTAGCAGGTTAAGGAACAGCTCAGAAGCTCAAAAAGGCCCAAACCCTGTTATTATTTACACATCTCCACTCCCCAAAACCACTCCAAGCACTTAAAGTAAGTGTGTGATACCAAGGTGCTTTCAAAATAAAAAAAAAGAACGATGAAATTTTTCAGAAATAGAAATAAATAGCAAACGACTTCCATGTCCTTTTTATTTGCTCCCTGGCTCTGCAGAACGTAAAGGTTATGTTTTCCAAATTTTCCCTGCTGCTGTAAAGATCAAACAGTCAAAAGGCAAGGAAGGCTGAGCCCCTCATTTCATGTCATGACTCCAGGAGCTGGGCCCTTTGGAAAAGCAATAAACATCCTGGGCCTGATGCTCTGGAGTATTGGCGAGATTTGTGAGTAAAACCAGGATTTTATGGGCCTTGACTGTCCTTCAGATCCTTTAGGGGGGACTTTTGGTTATCCTAAATGAAACTTGCTTCTTTTCCAAAGTCCTTCCTCACCTGGCTGGTGCTCAAAGGTGTGCACAGGGTGTGAGCCCTTCCACACCGACACCAGAGATTTCCCTTTCTGCTTTCCACGGCTGTACCTGGAGCCATGGGATGCTGCCCCGGCTCCCTGTGCCTCCGTGTGCGTCCCACAGCCTGAGAGCCTCTCCGAGGCCTCGAGCAATTTCCTTTCCCTTTTTCCCTGCCACAGGCCGAGCACACGGAAGAAGGGCTCTGGTCCCAGGGGATGCCACTCTTGAGATCGTTCCAGCGGGAGCAGATGGCGAAGGCACACGAGCATTTCAGGCATCGCTACCACTGGGGATGGGCTCACCTTAAGGAAACAGAGAAACCCATTTGTCCTGCTATTCGAACCGTGTCTCTATCCTTGGCTGACACAGCTCAGCCTCGTCCGCGCATTCAGCTCCGTGTGAGCCAGGAAGGGGAGCGGGAAGGATCCTGAGCTGCATTCAGCTCCCTGCGAGCCGGGAAGGGGAGCGGGAAGGATCCTGAGCTGCATTCAGCTCCCTGCGAGCCGGGAAGGGGAGCGGGAAGGATCCCAGCAGCTCCCTGTTACTACGGTAACACAGCAGCCCTGCTCGGTGCCACGCTGGTGACTGCAGCAATACTTTCCTCGAACGGTCCCACTCAATCCTGCCTGCCCAGGAAAGAGCTCGAGCCAATGTTGGAATGCACAGAGCCCCCCTCAGCTGAAGGAGAAGCTGTCCCCGCTGCCCACAGCCACCCCGACAGCCACCCCAACCTTTTATTAAGTGCCGAGCCATTCCCTTGCCTGTCGCTGTGTTTTATTTCCATTACCTTTCAGCAGGGAAAGATTTAGGATCCATCTCCCTGTTTAGCAACATCCATTTGTAACAGCGGGATCGCTGGGGAGCAGTCAATAAGTGCTACGCCGGTCCATCCCTGGAAACTGTGCAGCAGTTAGTGCAGAATATGAAATATATATGGCTGCCTTCACCTAATCTAAAACTGTATCAAATGGCTCTTAACCTTGCCCGAATGAATTCAATTTGGCTACCGGATGCGGATCCAATCCTTGGGCTAGAACAGAAAAATCACTTACTAAAGCGATGCTCCCGAGGGACGAGCCTCTGAAAGAAAACTCGGAAAGATTTCCAGTTCGCTAATCCTGTGATAGTTCACGCAAGACAAATCTGGAATGATGAGGTCCTTTCGTCAAACACAAGCAAACCCCAGGAAACACGGGAATAGCATTACAACTACATTGGAGGGGGGATTGTTAGGGAAGCTCAGGGGAATGCAGGAGAATACAAGGATGGGCAGAGGATGGAGATGTGAATCGAAGGATCTTTGTGTATTTCTGGGGTCTGAGAAGAGAGGGGGTCTCTAAAGAGAGGCAGAGAGTGCTCAAAGCAAGGGGAACAAAAACATCTCTCCCTGCCTGTGGTCAGTGGGAAGCCATTCCCTGTGTCCTGTCCCTCCAGCCCTTGTCCCCAGTCCCTCTCCAGCTCTCCTGGAGCCCCTTTAGGCCCTGGAAGGGGCTCTGAGCTCTCCCTGGATCCTTCTCCTCTCTGGGTGAGCACTCCCAGCTCTCCCAGCCCGGCTCCAGAGGGGCTCCAGCCCTGGAGCAGCTCCGTGGCCTCTCTGGATTCACTCAAACAGATCTGAGTCCTTCCTGTGCTGAGACCCCCGAGCTGGGTACAACATTCCAGGTGAGGTCTCCTGAGAGCAGAGCAGAGGGACAGAACCCACACACTCAGGCTCCTGGCCACACCTGCCCATTCCTGCGCTTCATCCCTGGAGTACAAGCGGCTGTGGAGGATCCAGGCCGCTCTCACAGACCAGGCAGCCTCTTCCCGTGGGGGATGCTCCGGGAGACGCTTTTCTCTCAGCACTGCTCTCCCCAGGACGGCAGCCCATGGCTGCAGGCGCCAGGCAGGGGGATGATTTCCCCTGGCTCGGGAAGTGCCGCGCTCCCGGCCCCGCGCTATTGACTCCCGCTGCAGTTAATTGAATTGTCTTGTACTACACTTTGTTTAAGCCGATGAGTGATGGCTCTCACTCAAGCATCCAGCTCCCGGTGAAATAAGGACAGAGACACGTCCTCGGTGCCAAACCCCTCCGGCCACCAACACTGTGCCCAAAAGCTGCTTCCCTTCCCTGGGGACCCTCTGTGCTGGGCACTGGCAGGAGCTGAGCTGGCTCTGAGCCCTTTTCTCCTCGCATCGAGCATCAAAGGATAATGCTGGGGGGAAAATCGGGATGGCTGCCCCAGGGATGCGATGGGACTGGGGAGGAAGGATGCAGGGAGGTGATGCACAAGCCACGACCACCGGCGTGGGGCAGGGAGGAGGAGGATGTGAGGAGAAGGGAGGTGAGCAAGGCGAGCTCAACAGCTTCATCTGGAGCCGGAGGCGGCCGGGCCCCTGGGCACAGCTGGGCTGTGGCGCACGCCGTGGCTAATGAGGCATCTGCTCGGGCTGACAGGCGGCATCTGCTGCCGCTCCCTCCTCCTGCTGCGCTCCCGGCAGCCGGGCCGGGCCTCCCACGCAGCCAGGTGTGCCCACCTGCACTGCCTCCATGTGCCCCGGGCACAGCCGGGCGTGCCCGAGGCAGGGACAGCTCTGCTAGGGAGGGCAGCATCCAGGGATGCTGAGAATGGAGAATCCTCTCTGCAGGGAGGGAGCAGGAACCTTTGCTCCAAGGGATACCCGTGTTCCCCTCTAATTGCTGGTATTAAGCCATAAAATTTTATGTTTGCCGTCTCTCCTTTTATGTCAGGCTCCTGTTTACAATCACTTAGGCCAAGCTGCCAGGCCTGGCATTAAAATACCCTGTTCAATTACCGTGGGAGCCCGGGGCAGCGGGGGCAGCGGGAGCGGAGCTGTGGGATGCTGTTCCAGCCAGGAAATGGGAAACAGCCGACCAGGACTGGCTTTAACCGAGGTGGAACTTGGCAGCTCTGCCAGAGATGGCGCAAGAACAAACCCCAAGACTGGAACAATGTGGAGATGAGGGGAAAATCTGGATTGGGATTCGGCCTCTCTCCCAACCAGAAGTGTTTGGGACGGGAGGGTTTTATTTTCCTTGGGGACAAGGTCGGTTTAGAAGCAGAGGAGTCTTTTGGCCTTGTTTAGGGGCTCTGTGGTGGAGGCCGATGAGGAGCAGGGAGGTTTGGCCAACACACAGAGGAGTGCCGTGATTTTTTTAGGCAGGAGCATCTGTCAGTGCTGCTGGAAGCCGCTGTCCTCTTCTGAGTCACAGGTGCCCCTTGCCCAGGGCAGACGAATTATCAAGGGTTCTCCCCTCAAGATGAAATCTTAATCAAAGTCTTGATCACTATTGGTCATCAAAGACCCCACACGGCTTTTCTAATCACAGAAGAGGAAATCCACTATCTGAATCAAATCCGGGTTAATTAGATTCCCAGTTGAATCTCGATATTTTCACGGTACTCATTTCCTGACCTGCTTGGCTGCACTGTTGATCCTGTGGGAAACGTGTGGGAAACCTTTCCAGAGGTGTGGGTCTGTGTGTGTGTGGGTCTGTGAAATCCATCTGGTGAGCTCCCGAAGCACTGAGAGATCCATCACAAACGGGTGTGGAATGGGACACGTCAATCCAAGGGCAGTTGGAGCACCCTACCTGAATGGCAGCGCTCCTGCTTGGGTTTTGTCATCAAAGGGAAAAATACGTCTTTCAGGGAGACTGGAGCATCAATAAAAGTAACACAGGGACCGATGCTGAGACAACTGGGGCAGGCAAGTGCTGAGTATAAAGCCCAGCCTGATTTCCATGTGGGGAACAAAAGGCACCTGGGGTTTGCTCCATGCTCTGCTGCAGAGGCTCTTGGCCTTTACAAGAAGCTGTTTTCCTTGCTCTTCCTCCCTTTCTCCAGCTGAAAACCAGGAACAATCTCACATTACCAACATTCAATGGCTCAGTGATGATGAAGCCCTTTCACAGACACTGAGAGGGGCCAGAAGGGCAGTTTGGCTCTCCCTGAGCTCTCCTCAGCCGGGCAATCCTGGCCGAGTGCAGAGCAATGAGCTCCACCTCTCACACAGGAAATGAACAAGGTGCCCAAGCAGAACAGGGGGAAAAGTGGATCTTTTGCACATCCAGCCTCATCCCCAGCTCTGCTGCACAGGGATTTTGCACCCTTCAGACCCCCTCAGCCACCTCCAACATCACAGGTGAGGCCCTACACAGAAGCGGATAGGATACGCGGCCAGGGAGGGGATGAAGCCGGGGTTTTGCTGCATTTTAATCCAGCCCAACTCTTCCTCTTTGCCAGGATCCCAACAGCATCTCCTCTCTGCCCAGGACCCCATCTGGCTCCTGTCCTTCCGCCCCGCTGCAGCCACGTCCCCCCGGTCCTGCCTGGCTCCGCACCAACCGCTATTAACGGAGCTCATGACTCTGGGAAACTGGGACTCGGCCGGGAGTGCCTTAAATCTGAGGCCCTCCCTGGGTATTTCCGTATTTCGGCAGTTTAATGCATTGTATTTAATGTACTCAATTTGGAAGCCAGCAGGCAGCGCAATTTTCAGGTGCACACAATGTGAATAATGAAAGTCTCTGAGTCCCCAGCTCTCAATCCACCTGAGTCCCTGGAACTGGATTAGAGGAGGGAGAGAGGAGGACTGGCCAAATGAAACTCAGCAGCTGAGGGATGAGGGACAGAAACGAGTCGAGGGCTGATGGATGGATTTTGGATGTCCCAGCCAAACTGGAGGACACGCTGTACCGAGCTCACGCTGGGCACACCATCTCCAGGAGACATTTAAGTGGCCTTAATAATGTCAGCATCGCTTAATGAAAATAGTCTGTTCCACTTAATAAGTACAGTGCAGGCTGGAGCCATTAATCCACCGCGCGCGGGGTTTTCCAGCACGGGAAGCTCGTTAGTGCCACCACAGCCTGGAGCTAAACCAGGGGATGAGCAGAGGAGAGTGTCCTTTCCCTCATCCATTTCCAGATTAATCCCAGCCTCTGCAGAGTCATCGCCAGGCCCACCACCAGCATGGTTACCTGTGGTACTGATGTTTTCCTGCTGGGAAGATTGGGGCCCTGCTGCGGCAGCAGGACACAGCTGGCACGGGAGAGGCACCCAAGGCTGGCATGGTGGAAAGCCCCACACGGGGTGCGCTGCCACGTTCGTGTCCCATCAACTTCCAGCCTGCTCTGAGGGGGAAAGCAAAGCCACTTCCCTCGGTTACCTCACCCTACGCAAAATGAAGATTAATTTCAGGCAGGTGTTAAACCCACAGAGACTGTTAGCGCCATTGAGTGCAGTGGAATAAACACCTCAAGGCACATTATTGGCACAGGAACGTCATCCTCTGGTCCTCTGGGGACGGGGCAAGAGGCAGAGGAAAATATTCCCCCTGGGAACACGTGGGCTGAGGCAAGAGAGAAATTCTGGGATGCAGAATTAGCCGATGATAAAGGACCTGCAGCTGATGGGAGAGGAATTCTATGGGAAACAGGCCCCCTAGCACAAAAGGCTCTCAGCCCCTAATTGGGACTGCCAGGCTCCAACTTAATAATGCCAGTTAACAACAATATTAATAATGAATCCACTTGTGGGGGATTTGCCTGCACTGTGCCATCGGGGTCCTTCAGAAAGCGGCACCGACGGGAAATTGAAACTCCCGAGCAGAGTGGTAGTCTAACCTCCCCCGTAACTCGCTCGGTTATCATGATGTAACTTAAAATCTGCTTTAGCAATTACATTCCTCACAAGATCTGAAGTGGTGGAAAGGAGAATTATAATGATAATATTAATATACAGCCTCTTCCTAGCGAGAGCAAGTCATTAGGCAGCGCACAGGAAAGATGCACAGGCAGAAACAGATGGGAAAAGCGCTACATCAAGAGTTTAAAGGCAGGCTTACAAAGGGGAAAAAAAGCTGCAAATTCTAAGTGGATTATGGAAGGCAGACTGCAAAGGGAAAGCGAGAATTGCTCTGCGCCGTGCCGGAAAAGGCTGTTCACACACGGCGAGTGAGAGGGGGATGGATGGGGGATGATGAGCACCGGTGGCAGAACAGGGATTCTGGGGATGTGCCTCGCTCCCTGCAATTCCAGGTGCTGAATGGGTTTTTGTCTCACGGGCTGGACCAGGCTCTTTCTCCTCAGCACAGACAGATCGGTGCCTCTGCCAGGTGACACATCCTGCCTGTGACAGATGGGCAGCGAAATTTAGGTGGGATAAATCTCAGCCTGGTAGTAAAGTGCATGAGGATGCACCAGGTTTGCTGGGGAGAGCGTGAAATCAGTGTCGTAAACCCCACAGTGCTCTGTGAGGTATTTTCATCCAGGACCAGCAAAAAGCAGGAAATTAGAGCTTTAAAACACACAGGGTAAAAACACACAGGGTAAAAACACACAGGGTTTATCTCTCCTTCCCCCTGAAGTTTGGGCACATCTTCCCACTGCCTTGTGGCTCTCAGCCCGCGGGTGCGGACAACACTGTCCCCACTTTTGTCTTCATCCAGCTCTTTGCACCTCTGCCTGCTGAGGAGGAGCCCAGGCAGCTGCTGGGGGGCTTTTCCTCCTGTTCTCAGCTTGAAGGAGCCTCGATTTCCACACCCGCACTCACACCCAGAGCAGCAGCGGGAAACGAGCAGCATGAGCAGCATCGGGCTGTCCCCAGTGCTTGTGATGCTGCCCCGAGCCCACTGCACACATTGGGGGGAAACAAAAGGGAAGCACCGGGAATGGTCCCTCGGGCTCTCAGAACCTGATCTGGGAGATCAAGCAATGAAAATAAACTCAGTGACCCCCAGTAGCTTCCCTGGGGGAGGGGGGACAGCCCTACAGCCCACCCGGGGTGACCCCCTCACCTGCTGGGCTGTCGGGTGCCAGTTGGATCTTCCCAGACCCGGGCACTGCCCAGGCTCCCCAGGGAATGGTCCCGGCCCCGAGGCTGCCAGGGCTCCAGGAGCGTTTGGACAGCGCTGCCAGGGGTGCCCAGGGTGGGATTGTTGGGGTGTCTGTGTAGGGCCAGGAGCTGGACTGGATGATCCTGGTGGGTCCCTCCAGCTCAGGATATTCCATGATCTGTGATTGCCTCTCTACATGTGAGTGCATGTGATATTAATGGTTTTGGGGCTCCATCCCAGCCATTCCCCCTTCCCTGGCTGTCCCCGAGGAGCTGTTTCCCAGCAGTTTCCTCAGCTGTTACAGGAGCTGGGGTGACACCGAGCCCAGCTGGGGACACTTGGGCAAAGCACACCCAGAGCCATTCCCACGATGGTTCTCATTCCTCCACCCCTCAGCACAGCAGAGAGATCCATCACACACGATATCCCTGCAGACCCTGCACCTGCCCGGGCCCTCAGCGTGGCCACAGCTCAGCCAAGGCCTCTCCAGGGGCTGCTCTCCCAGGGTTTGGCTCTCGTCTCACATCACCTGCCTGACGAGGGACATCGAGGGGCTCCTGGCTCAGAATTCCTGGGAACTCCACAGCTTGAGGACGACACAAAGCACTCAAACCACCCTGACTCTTCAGCAGAACGGGGCCACGTGGGACAATTTGCGATGAAGATGAAACCACTGCCATCAAGAGAACGCACCAAGAATTCCAGCAGCTTTGGAGGAGGAGAAGCGCCCAGCAGGATGTGGAGAGGGACGTTTTTGTGGTGGGAGTGAGAGGACAGAGGCCTCCTCTGCCGCACTGTCTTTGTATTTCAACCTGCTCTGCCACCAGCCAAATGAAATGCAATTATCTCCCCAACACTCAGCTATACATTACTCCCTCATTGGTATCTTACTAGATTTTTTGTGCCGTTCCATGCCAGATAACCTTAATTTTCCCCCCATTTGTTCCACCGTATAACTATTTGTTTGCAATCATTGCCTATTACATAGACAGATCCCGCAAAGAAACCAACATTTCCCCCCCATAACGCAGTCCCAAAAACTTCTAATAGCTTATTTGATCAAATAATCATTGCCATATCAAAGCAATACTATTTTCTCTTCAAAACTATGCATTTATTAAAATGTAAAGTAGTCTGATCATATTGGGAGCAAAAAAATAAAAATAATATTATGGTCCTTTGCAGGAAAATATTGCATATTTATTTTGGATGGCTTCCCTGGAATTTTAATTTAGGCCTTTATGTATTTATTTCCCTTGCCAGCCAGCTGGGGAGTAAACCTAAAAGGTTTGATGTTCAATTTTTTTATAGAACTGTGTTCATGGCTTTACATTTTATTTTTAAGAATTGTTTTTGACTTAGGGCAGAGAGTCTCAGTCTGTTTTTGCAGACCAAGATCCACGCAGGAAACAGCTGGAAACGGAGGGGTTGGCACTGGGAGGGTTGAGCTGCCTGGAGAAATAAGGAAACTGGGAATTGAGGCAATGGGCAGAGTCCTGCTGGGAGCCGGGCTCGGGGAGCAGCTCTGAGTTCGATGAGGAGCCCGTTTGAAGGGGCTTTACAAGCTCAGAGCATCCATCGCTCCCTGGCTCCAAGGAGAAAGAGCTGCATTTCCAGCCCAAGCGTTCAAATAAAGCCATGATTTATGTCCCCACCTCGTGGGACCAACTTAAAAAAAAAAAAAGAAAGGAAATCACAGGCATTTATAAAACAAGTAAATTTTAGTGGTTTCTTTCTATTTCCCTTCTGAGCCCCGAGCTTTTAAGGGGTTGTATTTTAAAGCCTTCTCTCTGCAAGTGCATGAGGCCAGAACTTTTTAAGATGCTGCTTATTCCTCTTATTTACACAGCTCCAGGGGTGTTGTCCTGCGTTTTGCAGTTTTTCAATGTTTCTCTTTGCTGTAGTACTTTCTCACGCATGCTGTTGTAAACATGGCCATGTTTTTGCTAATTAGCCATGTTTTTGCTAACTATCCATGTTTTTGCTAACTGTCCTTGTTGTTTTCATTCCATTCTCCTAGGCGGAGACTTGTGATGGATTGATGCTTTAACCAGTGTGATTGAGAGGTGGTAATTTCTACCTCCAATCCACGGTGATTTCTAAGAACATATAAATAAAGGTCAGAGGGTTCTGCCCTCTCTGTCTTTTTGCCCTCTCTCTTTGGCCTCTCATTTGGCTCTCCTTTTTGGCTCCTCGGCCTGGTTGGCTACGTGTGTTTGTGTCTGTACAGTACAGTAGGACATCCACACAGGGGTTTTCAGACATGGGCACAAACGGGGTGATGGGGAAACAGGGATCCACCGAGGGGAAGATGCAGCTTGACTCCAGCTTGACCCGTCCATCTCCTGCAGGGGTGACCCTGGGGACAGACGGCCACAGCAGCCCAAATGCCTCGTTTTACAGACGTGGCACAAGCAGGGACAAGCCCAGAGAGTCCCTGCTCCCGTCTCCAAGGTCACCCCGGGTCCCAGCACCCGGCAGGATTAACAGCTGCCTGCAGCAGGATTCATATTTAAGGAGGACGCCAAGACCACAGGGCCTGGCATTCATAAATCTCCCTTCATCGTGCCACTTGCAGGCAAAGCAGCTCTTTGAACAGCACAGTCTCCACCCCAAAGTGTGCCAAGTCTCTTTGGAGAGTGGACATTCTCTGCTGGAGCAGCTCTGGGGCAGGACAGGGGTGCCTGACCCCAAACTGGCCACGCAGCAAGGGCAGCTCCAGCTCAGCTGAACACGGGGAGGAATCGAGGTGTGGAGACGCTCGAAGATTTTGCAATCCCACTTTAGCCTGACACAGTTTTCCCTGGGGCCACATCACAGCCGGCTCTGCTGCACTCCTGGGCTGGGTCTTAAATTCAGCGTCCCCCCGCCGCGACCTCGGCAGAGCCCCGGCACAGCTGGGTACGTGCAGCTCCACGGTTCATAATAAATAAAAAGGACTGGTTGTATCAAAAAGCTGCTTGCTTTACACCAAATGTCACTTTTGGGGTTGTCTTGTGCCAGGCCAGGAGTTGGATTCAATGATGTTTGTGGATCCCTTCCAGCTCAGGAGATTCCACGATTCTATGAAGGAACCCCCTGTTTGCTTTGCAGCGGGACTTGGGGTGAGCTCCTGGCTGATTTACCAACCAACACTGCATGGGATCCCCCATTTCAGCTCCCATTCCTGCTGGTGGGGCTGCTGCGCATGTCCTGGGAGAGGGGATGGATCCAGGAGGATGAAATCCTGCACAGCACAGGGATCAGCTCTCCGGGAGACACTGAACGAGTCAGAGGGGTGAACCAGAGGCTGGGTTCCCCATGATTGCACTCTGAGTTTCTCACCATGACGTTTCATCACAGTTTTCCTGCATTAAGAGATTGCTTAGGAAATGCAGTGGTGGGGCTTTGATCCCAGCTCTCCTGGCAAAGCCTCGAGTGCTGAGGGAATATTCCAGGGGATTTAAAGACTCCAGCATGAAGGGTTAGCCCCTGAAGGCATTGGTCCTGCCTGAAGGGAGGTGAGATTTTCAAAAGCAAAAGCCCCAGCCCCAGTCTGTGTGTCCCTGGTGCCTCAGGGGCGATGTCCCCTCTGCCAGGGAGGGGGTCACACCAGGGTCCCACGAGCTCAGGAGACCACGAGTGAGGGGTTCAGAATCACAGAATTAACAAAGCTGGGAAAGACCTCCAAGACCGAGTCCAACCTTTGACCAAACACCACCACGGCCACCGAGCCACATCGCCAAGGCCACTTCTGCCTGTTCCGGGTGGTGACCCCACCACGTCCCTGGGCAGCCCCTGCCAGTGCTGGTTGCTGCCACGGACGGGCGGTTTTTGCTCAGGATTGGCACCGGCTGGGCTGGCACCAATGATGGGGCAGCCTCAGGATTTGGGGACCTCCTCCCCCACCTCCTTAAAAATTAAACCGAGAGCTGGGTTTCATTCAGCTGCGTGGGGGTGATTGAGAAAAAAAAGAGAGGATATTAAATGAAAGTATTTTCATTTTAATATAACACACCATAACTCGGGGGGTGGAAGAACAGCCACTCTGTAGACTCCAGCTATTTAATGGGTAAAGAAAAAGCCATACAAAATGTGCTTCTATTTCCTAAACCACCCATATAATATCTTCAATTAGGGTCCAAGCACAGGCAAGATCATTATTAAAAATGAGACCCTCCAGGAGTTTCCCAAAGTGTTTGCTTTTTGCTGTGGTGGGGATGATTGCTCAGAATAATATAATTTTGTGTGTTCAAAGACTCAAGAGTACGCTGAGTGGGGAACGGGAAAAAAACCCAACTAATGGTAAATGATCTCTTAAAAGCAAGGGAGAGGTTGGGAAAGTGGACCCATGCAGAAAATAATACACTATTATTTAAAAAAGTAAATTGCTGAAATGACACTCTTCCCTGATTCTGTCTCCAGAAAAACCATCTTGGCTGAATCCTTAATGTACGAGGGGTTGGGATTAGGTTTTTTTTTGTGACAGTGTAAAACCTGCAGAAATATCTTAGTTATTTACCAAGTGATTAAACCCCACTCATTTATTACGGTTTTACTAGAACATTGTTTTCCTGCTTCTTCCAGGGTTTATTGCTTCCAATATAACACTCCTCCCCCTTTAATAATCCCCATTGCTTTGCCTCTATTGCCTTATATTTTTAGATTTCTTTTAGCGTTTTGCATAAAATTCCAACTCTAATGGGCTTTATAAAATGAGATGTATTGTCATGGATCCAAGCCCTTATGAAGATAATTATCTTGTCCATTTGTGTTTTCATTATGTGGAGAAACACTTTTCCTCTCTCTCCCCAACATTTTATTTCCCATCCCAAAACACAAGGGTCCTTTATTTTTTAATTTTCAATCCATTGGCAATGGAAGAAGGAAACCCAAGCAACCTCCACCCTCTGTTTTTTGGCTGATGGAAATTCATCCATGAAGCCTGGAGCAGAGAGGGGGGGAGTGGGGATGTTTGTAGGATGTGAATGACACCGTGGTTGGGCACAGGACGAGAAGGAGGACGGAGGAGAGAGGGGACACAGAGGCAGGGAAAATTCTCCTGTAGGTGATGGGAACTCCTGAAGCAGCTCAGGGGGGAACACAGCAAGGACACATCGGGTCCAGGGCACCAAACACGGCTTTGTACTTTTGGAAGGAATCCAAGTAACCTGGGAATCCAAGGCCAGCACAGGGAAGGGGGAGCCCTGAGATGCCCGCGACACCCGGAGGGGGCACTGAGCCAAGATGGATCGAGCCAAGGGCTCAGTGCAAAGGATGGGACAGGCTCTCCAGGAGAAACCTCCCCGTTGGAGCTTCCAAACACGTCTCCAGCACCCGGTTTAACCCCTGAGCTCACTGGGAAAGCATCTCCAGCTGCCTGAGACCCTGCTTTCCATGAGACCATTAACTCCGTAAGGCTGAGCCTGTTTCCACAGGGCAACACACGGATCCTGACCCAGTCATGGCACTGGTCTCTTCTGGGGCCTTTACTCCCACATAAACATGGATTGTGATCTGAGAACCGAGTACACCTTCCAGGGGGCTCACGGCTCTGGTGAGGCAGCACCAGGCACGGGAAGACAAGGCGAGGATGCACCTTGGAGAGAGTCCTTCTGCAGAGGCTGCACTGATGACTCTGAAACCTTTCTGCCTTTTCCCCGAGGCCTGGCGTACGGAAATGGGAATTTGTGCCATTTGCTCGAGAAGAGCTCCCTTGGAGCCGGGGAGAGCAATCACAGCTGCTGCGTGGGGGAGGTGGCTCTGCCCTTGTATGGAGTTAGCCTGGGTACATATTTCCACGTTCCCATAAAAGTGGGGTTATTATTTCCACTTGAGATACATCCAGAGCTCCTTGTAGAGCAATGACAATTACAGAGCAACAACGACGTGCGAGCTGCACCATTCACCTGCCTAACAGGGCCCGTGTGCATAGCCCAGAGCGTCCTGGGAAATAACTTCCATCAATCCAGCAGCACAGAGCTACCAGGAGCCATGGAGACAGCGACGGCATCAGGACCAGACCTGGGTATCACAGCTGCCCCAAGGGAGAGTCAGATCCTTCCCTGGTTCATGTGGGTGTGGTTATGCCAAAAATAAAGTCACTTCTGGTGTAAAGTCAGAAACAACCTGGCTTGAAATCTGGGAAAGGTGCCCCCAGTCCAGGGCTAAGGCTTTCCCTGATGATCAGCTGCTTCAGCCACCCTTGGAGCTTTGCTTTGATGAGGTTGTGAGTAACGAGCTGCCCCACCCCAAAACCACATAGCACAGTGGCCCTTGTAGGTCTCAGGCCCCAGCCCTGTAGGACACTCATGGCTTGGGTTCCTGGCATCCTCCTGCCATGGGAGACACGACCCCAGCATCCCAACAGGACACTGGGGTCATCCTGCACAGCCAGAGGGGGACAGGGCAGAGGGCAGGAGCTGTGAGTGGATGCATTGATGGGGCTACAGCCCAGGTTGTCTCCTGGGCACATCCAGGTCAGTCAGGCTCCGCCTCAGCACATGGGAGAGGATCCAAGGACAGCCAGAATCACTGCCTGGGCGAAGGCAGAGGACGTGAGTGGCTTTAAATCAAACCCTCCTACCTCAACAGACCCTGGCCCCAAACAAGGAACCCACATCTAGGTGACAGCACAGTCCCTTGTCAGCTGCTGCCCTGGCTTTGCCCTTCCTGCAGGAAGGACAGGAAGCAGAAACTGCTGGCTGAGTTTGCTCCCAGGCAGCGACGGTCCCTCTGGACCAGCCTGAGGACAACAGGACAATGGCCACAGACCCTGAACACGCCAGGCCCTCTCTGGAGCGAGCGGGGTCCCTGTGCTGGCGCTGTCAGTGCTGCTTCCCTTTAATTAAAGGCGGCGTTGCGGCCCCCGCTCCTCGCCGTGAGCGACGCCGCCAATTCTGCTGTGCTTTGGAAGTGTCGGCTCGAGGAACATCACATCCTAATTAACACATCCTGTCAGGTCCGGCAGTTGGCTGAGGAACACGCTCCCAGCAGCTGTCACTGGGACCCAGCCGAGGGACCGGGGCCACCTGGCAAGGTGGCAACTCATTGTAGTGGAGGTTTGATTTAAGGAGAAAAGGTCCTAAATTCAGGTTTGTCAGGTGATGGTGGCTTTGACCCTGGTGGCGAGCTGGGCTTTCATCTGAGGGCTGGGTGGAAAGAGGGAAGCAATTTTCCCATCTCACCCTCATCTTGTACCAGGACAAAAGCAGCGTCCAGCATTCACTCGTGCCTTGCAAACAGAAATGAGCTCAGGTTCGCCAGTGACCCTGCACAGGAGAAAGTGTCTGCAGGATGGACAGTCCTGCTCAAGGTCACCTGCCACAATGGACGCTCCGAGTTTTCGGTCCCCAGCATCACACACGAAAGGGAAACGGACTTGACACATCCAGGGGCTGAACCTGTGCACCCTGAGTGCTGCCGCTCCGCTAATGGTCGGGCGAGACAGCTTGGCAGGCGGGAGTGCCAGGCCAGGTGTGCCGGCCTCTCCCCAGGATTAAACATTTAACGCTACTGCAGCCTGGCCTTGGACACAGCCCGGCTGTGACCCCGGCTCGAGCTGCCACCTCCCCCTTCCCAGCCCAGCACCGCAGCCAGAGGCCTGGAAAAGCACCAGCCAGGGGGAAATGCAGGAAATGAGGGGTTATTTAAGGCATTCTTTACCCACATTATAGGCTCTCTTTTAATTCTGGATCCTAAAGTGCATCTGGTCTCCTTGGGGTGAGGACAGTGCTCTTCAGCAGCCCAATTTGGAAGGGATCGTTAGTGCTTTAATTGAAACTAAGGCACAGACCAGCGGCTGTGAATGGTCCTGTGGACTTTGGACAAGAAGAGGGTTTGGGGACCATGGCACTGCCCAACCCCACTCTGATGCAGCTTTTAGGAATTAGGAATGAAACTCCCTTCAATTCCAGGAGGATGGGCAGGGATATTCATGGCAAGATGCTCAGCAAAACTCTGCACACCTAAAGTTGCACAGGAAATCTTCCTGCTGGGTCAGACAAGGTGTGCTGGGAGCTGCAGGCCCTGACAGGCCCTCCAGCAGCCAAATGAGCTCTTTCCAACACCCATGGATTTAAGGATCACCCTCCTGGCTTCTCCCTTCTGCCTCGTGCAAGGTCATGAGCAGCCCCACAGGGAGGTGGCCTGGCTGGAGCTGCCCATGAGCCAGCCTGGCATTGAGACCAACGGGAGAAAATCCCCGGAGTCAGGATGCTTCCCCCCAAAACAACAATTTCTGCTCCCTCCCTCTGCTGCTGGCCCATCCCCTCCCCACCAGGAACCCAACCCGCAGGCAGAAAGGGCTTTTCCAAGCAAACACACACTCCGAGTCAGTGGAATTTGTACAACTTTGATAACGAGCATTTAAAGGGTAAAGCCTAATGAAGGGATCCGGAAACAAGCTGCAAGCGAAGGCAGGATGCAGCTTTTTAATTAAAACTCTGATGCTTTTTTATCTCCTTCCCTCTCCATCGCTCTTCCCCTGCCGACGGAGGGGATTTCTCCATCTGAGACCCGTTGCTGTACAAAAAGCTCAGCTTTAATATTCTCTTTGATTAAATGGGATTTTTTCTTCCTCCTCATCTGGTGGGTGCTGCCGTCGTGCTCCTTGGTGAGGATTTAAAGGCAGAAGGGCCCTGCCAGGAGTCAGCAGTACCTGCAGAGAGGGAGGGAGACGCGGATCCAGCCGTGCTCCAAGAGGATCAAAGCACCGGGGTGGCCCCGCGCCTGTGGAGCCCCAAACGCTGCCTTTCCTCACAAAGTGTCTCCGCAGCACCTTCCTTCCCCTAACATCAACCAAAACCTGCTGTACAAAGGGTTAAACAGCGAGAAAGAGCGAGAAGATCAGGCCCATTTGAGGGGATGATGAGACGCTCTAATTTGATTGATTTTCAGTGAATTCATGGCACTTCTCATTTGCAATTCCCCTCCTTTTAATTAGGTGAGGCTTGTAGCTATCACATTCGATTCTCATTACTTAATTAAATAGGGTCCTGCACCTTTGGGCAGCAATGGGAGACAGTGGAAGGAAGCACCTGGAGGGAGGGTTGGACAGGAACAGGAGCATTGTCCAGCACCTCGGAGTTGTCTTGGGTGGCCCAAGCTCCTTCCCTGGCCACATCCTGCTTGGCAATAAAATATCCAGAGATTAACAGGAACAGAGCCTGAGCTCTCCTTTCCACCCCTGGAGGGATTCCACCTGCTCCAGGTGATCTGTGTTCGGGAGCTGCTCAAGAATTGCACTGACACCAGTGGGATTTAGATCACACCAGGGTGGGCAAAGATGTCTCTGCTGCTCTGATGCTCAGCAAAAGAGGCGTCAGAAGCTGTTCTGGTCCCCAACCCACTGCAGCAATTTATCTCTGCAGGAAAAGCTACTAAAAAAGACATGAAATTTAAAATCCACCAAAAAAAAAAAATCCAGCAAACTGCCTGTAAACCGGGCCGTTAATTGGAGGCACAGTGAAATCCAGGCCTCTGGAATGCTGACAGTATTTGGCTGAGCGGTTTGTGACAGGGATGGTGCTGGCACTGGGGCTTTGTTGTGTCTCCTCGGTGGGAGGTAACTGGGACAGATGTGCTGGCGCTCACACCAGTTGTATTTCTCCTTCTCCGCTGTCGTTTCCCTGCCCTGCGCTCCTGTTTTATTTCTCCAGCTTTTGGCATCTTGTGCACTTGTTTTTACACCATCCCAGCTGACATGAGCAGCCTGTATTTAGGGTTTACCTCTCATGCAGCAGGTCTGACTGATTTGGGGGTGCCTGCACCCCACAGAAACTCATCTCTGTGCACAGGAACGGTGCTCCAGAGATTAATCGCTCCAAAATCACATGCAAGTGCCCCAATCCCACAGATCTGCAGCTCTTTAATGGCAGATCCTGGGAACACTCCTCAAAATACCCCAGGCCAGCACAGCCAGGCACCTGGGCAGCTTCAGCCGCTGCGCACGGTTGTGTTGGCACCTAAAACATCCCCTCATGTCCTGGGGTGTTTTTATGCTCTGTATTTCCCCATCGTCTGCTCATGCCCAGGAATGGCTCCTGTAACCTTAAGCTGGCACGGAGAAGTAGCCAGAGAAAGTCTGGCACGGTTTGTTTTTATCTCTTTGTGATAAAGCGCGAGGTTTTTTTTTTTTTTTTTTGTTTTTTGTTTTTTTTCCCTTTCTTTTTTACTTTCCTCAGTAGTCTGTCCGGCTGTGAGTTAGGACAGAGGGTTTTTTTTTTTTCTTCTTGCTGGAATTGCAGTTTTTTTGGGGTTTTTTTCCCCTATTTTTGGACTGTTAGGCTTGAGTTTTTTCCCAGCTGGAAAAATCAGACCATCTCTTCGGGAGACAGTTGGCAGGACCCTCGCCAGGAGATGCTGGACCCTGGGTCCAGCCGGGCCAAACCCTCAGGGGGAGCTAAACCAGAGAAAGGAGAGACTTTAAACTCCACCATCTTTTCTCCACAGCACAGAAGGTTTATTATCCAACATTATTCATTTCTCCTTTTGTGCCTGTGTGCACCTTGCTTGTTAAATAAACAGGTTTTTTTCACTTTCCTCCAAGAAGATTCCTTTCGATTTTTGGCTTAGGAGGAGGGGCTGAAATGCTGCCTTTTAGAGGAGACACCTCCGGGAGCCTCCTCCCAAATTTGTCTCAAACGGGGACACCTCACTTGAATTCCAGCCTATTTGCACCAACAGAACGATCTGTTAGGAGTTACCCACGTTCCCACACTCCATGGATTTGGGGTGCTGATGGTGCTCAGATGAAGCCTCATCTTCAAGCACCAACCTGAGGGACACCTCTCGAATTACAACTCCTTTGATTTGTGATAAAGGCAAATGTGACAACGGCCTCCTGGCTTGACGAGGATTTCTGTAGCTCTTGGTTAATTGTCTCAGAAGCACTTTGAGCTCTGGAGATTAAATGGGTGACTGAAGCACATTGAGTTATTATTATTATTATT